>PVJN01002489.1:0-116395 GCA_004026805.1 Lasiurus borealis | reverse complement strand
CCCTCAGCTTCCGCCCCTGCCCCAAGGCAGAGCTCTATTCACACTGACTCCGACAGATGGTTGTCGTTTCCAGACAGGAAATATTTATAGAGCATCCACTCTGGGCCAGCCCTGTGCTCGGAACACACGCAGGAGTGGGGCAGGCTGAGCTCCCACAATCTATGTGAAAGCGCTGGAAACTCAGACAGGATTAGACACTGCAGGCAGAATTTCTGGAAGCAGAATTTCTTCTTCTCTGGAAAAACTCAGTTTTTACTCTGATGGCCTTCAGTTGATTTGGACAAGGCCACATTATCAAAGGTAATCTCTTTTAAGTCAACTAATTGTAGGTGTTAACTACATCCAGGTTAGTGTCAGATTAAATGAGTGGCTACTGTAGCACAGCCATCACACACAGGCTCATTTTTCCTTGATCTCCCCACTTCATGTCCAGCTTTTCTTTGTGACCTCAAGCTCTGTGACCTCTAGCATCTTCAATCCCACTCTGAGATGCAGAGAAATAGCTTTTCATTGACTTCTTCACCATCTTCCACAAATGGATATTCTCTTCCTCCCAAAAAGAAATCTTTCATTGTATGTCATGCCTAATGGAAGAACTTTGTACCTTGTCTTCCTACCCAATTTATTTTAATTTCTGTGTTCTTGGGTGCCATCCACAGAACTCAAGGAAGTGCCACACCTTAGCACTAACTTTCTGGGAGGATATCAGGGAGACTGTTCCTGTAAAGGTGACTCGCTGGTAGAATTCCACTATGACACTGCTAAAGAAGATGCCAGGACAAGATGCTGGCCCCAGGCACTTATGACTACTGCATGCTTTCAGGAACCAGGAGCCCAAGAAGTCAACCTCTGCAGGGGTTGAGTACTGGAAAAAGTGCACTCTTCAGGAGCGGCAAGCTTTGCATACCTAGGATGATTCCTATTTGGTCATAGTATATAATTTTTTAAGTAATTGTTGGATTTGGTTTTGTTTGTTGATTTTTAAAATACATTTCTATTTATTTCAGAGAGGAAGGGAGAGGGAGAGAGAGAAACATCAATGATGAGAGAGTATCGTGGATGGGCTGCCTCCTACATGCCCCACACTGTGATCTCTGGAACTTTGGGTTTAGGGAAAGAGTGGTCACTACACTCTTAATTAAGAGTCACTACACTCTTAACCTTACAATATCTCCAAGTGATGGCTTTGATTCCATAAACATCTCAGTTCAGGGCTCACTAAGCAAAACATGTCTTGGACAAAGAACACTCCAAGAGATCCACAGCCTTCTCCAAGGTTTCTGAGACCCTGGATGAATTGCTTATAAATGGTCTCTTTTTTTCCTCCCTATCACCTCCTCCAAACAAATCTAACATGTACTAAGTCCCTTCCTACATAACAAATAGTCTTCTCAATGACTTTCAGAGGAGGTGCTGGTGCTCTGCTGTTAGGAGCTTACCTTCCTATAGAGGAGGGCAGAGTTCCCCTCTCCTCTCCACCTCCTACCTCCCCGGGAGAGTAGAGCAACTGGGGCAGCTGCTAATGAATGTCTGTGGCCCTGCTTCTTAAACTCTAATGAGCATAGGAAATCACTTTGAGGTCTTCTTAAAATGCAGATCCTGATTCAAAAAGTTTAGGGAAGGCCCAGAGAATCTGTATTTCTAACAACTCTAAGTGGTGCCAAAGCTTTAAAATCATGGACTATACTTTGAGGAACAAGGATCTACAGTGGGCAGCTTGGACAACAAGTGGAGACAGGAACTCACAAGTTCAGAGGACAAAAGCCTAGAAACAGCTAGGAAGTTGACAAAGCCTCAGAGTTGCTGGTTCTGGAGCTAGGACTTAGTAACCAGGAAGTTTGGAAGGATGGTATGGAGGTGTACTCAACAGTCTACAAAGGAGGCAACACCTTCATTTCCTCCTGTTACACTGTTCTCTTAGGCCCTGACTTCTGACCCATCCACAACCTCCTCCTGCTCAGCAGACTGTTTCAAGGAGTTGGATTAAGTACATGCTATATATCATGGTCAAGTTCCTCTTCCCACTCTGGTTTCTTCTCTGAGCCCTGAGGGCAGGAAAAGGATACTGCAGGAGGAACTCCTGCCTACTCAAGCAATTATGGGCCAAGTGGAACAATGGGACTACAAGAAATATGAGTAATCACAAGAAATGATGAGAATGACCTCTGACAATGACTGGCAGGGAAAGTGGGTGGAGGTAGAAAAGGCTTCATGAATTCACTCTATGTTTGAATGAATTCTGGGAGCTGTGATTTTCAGCTTCTTAGGAGTCTGGCATTTAGCTGCATGTATGTCATGCTTAGTAGAGTGGGCAAGGCTTGTCCACTCCTAGAACACTGATGGGTACACACAAACAGTTCTCTTTTCATCCTGCCCACACAACCACCCTATCTCCCAAGCACCCTCTACACAGCAAAACCCAACATGCATTTCCCCACCTATTCAACAGCCCCTCTCAGTCTAGTCCCTCTTGGCTTTAGAGTCTTAACCCCATGCTGTTGTGTCTGCTGGGAATTCTTTGTCCTTGCTGGCTCCTCCTAACCCTTCAAGTCTCAGAGTAAATCATCTCCCTGTGGAAATGATCTTTCCTGACCACTGTGTGTGAGTCAGCCCTCCATCATTATCAGGGCCACCAGTTTATACTATCACCACTGCCTCAGGTTTACCTGTTTATGTTCTTCTCCTGCAAGGCTCCAACTACCATCAAGTCAGGCACCAGCACTGTACCTATTGGACACTAACAAACACTCAATGAAGGAAAAATGAAGCCCTATGGATTCATGTCCTTCTCTCAGGGGGTTCCCCAGCCAATTAACAATGAGTTGATCACTTACAGCAGTGTTGTTTTTTTGTTGTTATTGTTGCTGTTGTATGTGTATGTGTGTGTGTTAACCATAGACATGTTGTTAACATAGATTCTTTCTCTGTCCTTAAACAACCTAACCCAGGAAACCTGAAGGTATTAGTATATAATTATATATACTTAGTGGATCCTGTGGATGCTAGAGTTGCCAGACAGCCAGGGTAAAAGCCAGTCATGGGCCAGAATTTGGCTGCCCATTGTCTGCTCATATCCCCAAAAATTGGTTAGTAGGGGACCTTACTGCTTAGTTGTTTGGCACTGAGAAAAATTCAAAGCTGGCCACAGGGAGTCTGCAGGACTCTCTCCAAGGCATCTGGGAGGTCAGGGCTGTAGGCTTCAGCTCTTGTTCCTGGGAGAGACCTGACGATGGCATAGAAGGAGGTGGCCAGGCTTCTGGTTTTTGCCAGCTCTGGACAGCCCTGGGGAAGGCCTCCAGGCCCCCAGGCTACAGCCCCTGGAAAGCCAGATCCCCCTTTGCATTTTCCTGCCTTCCATGCTCTTACTGCAGTCCTTACCCACAGGCAAAAAGAGTCTTCCTAAGAACTGTTTACATTCTTTCCATTTTTGCCTGTGTTTAGATCTACTAAAAAATACATCTTAAACATTTACAAGCAATCATAGGCCCTCATGGACTTCAAATAAACTTTCTTATAAACCAGTCAACTTCAGAGTCTCCATTCCCCAAAGAATTATAAACCCTCAAAGCTGGTAGGCCCTTAAAGATCCCAATATCCTTGTATTATGGCTGGAGAAACTGAGGCCCCAGGAGGGCAAGGGCCTGCTCCAGCTCATAGGCGCTTAGTGGCCTATCTGGGGCTGGAGCATGGGACAACTGCCTTCACAGGCCTGCGTTCCCATTTCATGTGTGAAAAATCTGAGCCACTACTACAATGCCTCCCAGGCATGTGGTTCTAGTTTTTAAGAGAACAAACTGATTTGAGGTTTCAAAATATAAATGTGCTTAAGGTTTGGAGAAGGAATGTTTGCTAAATACACATTCTTGGTCATCAGCCATCCCCAGCACCAGCCAGACTGGTTGTCTGATGTGAGGACCCTAGGACTCAAGAGGTCATGGCATCTGCTACGTAACTCCAAGGCACAGGTCCTGAAAACTCCGAGAGTACCGTGTAATTATACACTTTTGTGTAGAACCAAGGACCTGTCCTCTCCAGCCAGTATAAGGGCTGAGGGTCTTAATGTCAAACTCTCCATTAATGAGGCTTAGGGACCATTTACCCTTCATAAATGTCTCAATGGATCCAGGAATGGAGGACCCTGCTGAGGTGTCTCATCTCAGTCTGGCAACTGTCTCTCAGAGCCCTCAGAATGCTCCACTAGACCTGAAGCCAGAGAGGAAGCGTCTAGTAGGAGGCCATAAGATATCATGCAGGCCTAAGCCCTCTGGGCCACCACCTGCCCTCTTCATCACACACAGGCCCTAACAGGAAATTGAGCAAAGCTCTTTCTAAACCTCTATATTGGGACTTCCTAGTAGGGCTCCCAGGGCCAAGGCTTAGGCTCCAAGGAGTCAGGTTTCAACAAAAGCTGTGGGCAGGGTGGGGAGGAAGGGGGATTGGGCTTGCCACAGTGCCTGTCCTGCAGAATATATTGGACCCCGTGCTGACTTAGGATAGGATGGAGGGCCAAGACTGGCTCAGGAACCTCTGGAAGCCAGAAAGTGATTCCTTGCCAGCATGGGCTAAATGCAAAGACTTCGTGGTTCTCCACTCCCTACCCCTGTACCCCAAAGCCCAGAAGGTCTCCTCTGCACATGCCCTAGGATCTGTCCTCTATAAGTTGGGAGGCTGAAGCTTGGTGGAACTCTGAGAACCTATAACCTGGGCCCAGATGGTCTCCCCAAAACACAGAGATTTTAGATGTTTTTAGAACAAAGTTATTGATTGCATTCCCAAACTCTGTTTGTTCCTGGCTCCATGGTTGATTATGCTGTGTTTGAGATAAGACCAGATGCTGCTACTAATCTGGGGGAGTCAACAGACCAACAGGAGAAGTTTAATTAAAATAAGTCTAAGTGTGATGTAGTGCCCTGGATTGGATCATGAAACAGAAAGGACACTAGTAGGTGAGTACTGAAAATATCGGCTGGGGGGGGATGCACTTTGTAAAGTATATAGTTGCCTAATCACTATACTGTATACCTGAAACTAATACAAAATAATGTTAAATATAAACTGTAATGAAAAATACATTAGATAACTCCTTAACTATCAAATATTAATAAGTATATATACATTGACTGAAGAAAAAAATGAGAGTGGTAGAAAAACTACTACAATCCAAATAAAATCTTGAGTTAATAATAATGTGTCAAAGTTGGTTTCTTAAATTTTGATAACTATACCATGATTATCTAAGATGTTAACATGAGGAGAGAGTTGGTGAGGAGTATATGGGAAATCTCTGTACTATCTCTACAGCTCCTCTATAAATCTAAAGCCATTCCAAAATAAAACATTTATATAAAAAATGTAAACACTGACTGTGCTATCGCTATGTGTCAGTTATGGGACTGAGTACTTTCCATGCATTATCTCATTTTTTAAAATATGTTTTTATTGATTTTAGAGAGTGGGGGAGAGATAGAAAGAGAAACATCAATCGGCTGTCTCCTGCACACCTCCTACTGGGGATCAAGTCTGCAACACAGGCATGTGCCCTGACCAGAAATCAAACCAGCGACCTCTTTGTGCATGAGAAAGTACTCAACCAACTGAACCACACCAGCCGGGGTACATTATCTCATTTTAATCCTCCCCAAAACTTTATGGAGGCTGCAATTAAAATCTCCATTTTACAGTCAAGGAAACTGAGGCTGGATCTGCAAACATCCTGACTAGGCAGGCAGCAGGTGGCAGCTCAGAGGTCACTAGCACTTAGAGGAGCAGAAACTAGGCAGCCACCTGTACAACCCAGCATATGGAAGGATAGTTGAGATTAACTCACTAAATGGAAATCTGAATCCAAGTAAATATGAGTGATTTGCCATAAGCCCCCTGAAACTCTTTCCAAGTCTTCTGAACTCCGTCCAGAGCCCGTTAGAGAGGGCTTTTCCTCCCTGTGCAATGTCAGCAGTGAGTGTCGCCACCCCTCCCTGCAGCATGCAGATCTTTCCATGGGGAAATTAAATTCCTTCCTACTCTCCCCTCAAGGGCCTTGGAATGCAGTCCTCAGAAGCTTACCAAGGGAAAATTCTTTCTTCCTTTTTTATACAAGATTTTTTTTTCAAGACTCAAAACACTTTCACACAAACAGAAAAGTTGCAGCTATTCCACAGTGTCTGGTTAAACATGAGGCCTCCATTCAACTCATTGCTTGACTGTGCTCAATAGCCCTTGCCCTTCTTATCCCTCTCTTAACCCTGAACTTCACTGTGAAGAATTGCTGTCCAAGTCATGAGATGAAGGGAAAGAAGTTCAAACCCTCTCCCCAACCACCCTGTTAGCTAACATGGGCATCTTGTATCTGCGCTCTACCAGGTGCTGGAAATATGGATTCCTAACAGTTACTAGTCAAATAGGATTTGCTGAAGAACAGACAAACCCATGGTGGGAAGAAGGGGATTTTTTCGTAGGGCTCAATGGACTCTGTCCTGCCCTCATTTTCAATCAGTAATGGAGACCAGGCTGGCCTGTCTTTCCTAAAAACACTTGTCTAAGAAGAGTTATGATCACAGACAGATCTGACAGAACTCAGGAGACTTGGGGCAACTGTGTGTCATAGCAACTCAGGATGAATTAGAATTCAACATTCGTGGCAGGCTTCACTCTTAGTGGCTGAATCAATCTCATTAAGAAAGGTTCCCTATTTCATTCTCAAGGTTTTAACCACTTCCTAGTGGTGACTCCATGGAGCAAGGCCACAGCTGAGATGCTGATGGTCGCTTGGGGGTATTTCAGGCTCAGTGAATAATTATGTGAACAAAATAACACAGCGTGGTTGCCAACAGCTATTAGACCTGTGAAAAATAACAGTGGAAAACTCAGTTGACTGCTTATCAAAGGGCCCTTATAGAAAGGAGGAAGCCAGCTGTGGCTTAACATCTGTAAACTCAAAATCCAATACAAAAAAGCAAACAACCAAAGGAAAATCTGTCTACAAGTCCTTACCCAAGGAAATTACATCAAGATTCCAGGTTGCTATTTAATTGGCCATAAGTTGGATTCACTCTAAACTGGTGAGCTCCTGAGCAGGGCAGAGGCGGCCTTGGCTATTTTAGAATGGTGACAGACAGAGCAAGAGACACGAAAGCGTATCCCAACTGCCTTCAAATAAAAGTTATTCCCTTTCAGAGACTGCACTCTGTCAAGACAGTGCCTTCCCCTGAGTGTACTCCTAGCCCTTTCTGTCAACAGTTAGGGCAATGGAAGGCCCTGTGGAAAGGTACCTCCCTGCAGGTAAAATTAACACTGGGTGACAGCCTCACTGTCAAGCTACCCTCTTCCGAGTGAGGATGAACAGGAAAACAATCTTCATTTCATACTCTAATCCCCTGGGAAATGCCCCAGGTGTTGTACAAAGAGCATGACTTTGGAATCATATAGATCTGGATCTGACTCATAGTTCAGTCGTTCATCAGCTGGATGGCCTTGAAGAGGTAAATCACTTCTCTGAGATTTAGTGTCCTCATCTGCTTTGGAGTGCCATGGTAAAGACTAGAGTAGAGATAAAGCCTCCAGCATGGTAAGGAGGGATAAGAAGGGCAAGGGCTATTGAGCACAGCCATGCAGACACTCAGAAAAAAATGTTGGCTTTTCCATGAATATTAGCAGATGGCACTGTCCCACATAGACTAACCACCTGTGCAGCAGGAGTTTATCAGATGTCTCCACCAACCACAATTCCTCTCACAACACTGTCATTTTGCTTCACAAAGTCAGACTTCCAAAATCTCAGCTGTCCAAGTCATCTTCCATGACCTTCTCTCAAAAATGCCAGGTTCCTACCACACCACACTTCTCCTGAACATGTCCCTGCTTTGCCCTGACACTGTGACGCTTTTGCTAAGGCTGGTCCTCTGCTGTGGATATTTTTCTCCACATCTTCACCTGTTAAAATTCCATTGGTCTTCCAAAGTCTGTCTCATGAGTAGTTTCTGAAGAGCCTTCCTTAATCTCTTTATCAGAACCACCACCTGGGCCCCCTATAGCACAATTTTATGTGTACGATCAATTGCTAATCAGAAAAGCTAAATTAGAATATCTCTTTTCTCCAAGATCAGTTCTCTGGCTCTTCCATTTACTGGTAGGTGGTCTTAGTCAAGTGACCTAACTCTCTGTGTCCCAGTTTCCTCATGTGTAAAATAGAATGATAATCATAGTGTCAAATATATAGAGCCATACTGTCAAATATAGAGAAGCATTGAATACAATTATAAAGGTGAAGGTGCCTAGCATATATTAATCCAGTAAATGTTGGTTGCTGCTCTGGGAACCTGTGTGAGTAAATTGGGTTGCTGGCTTACTATCTTGGAAGCTCCCCAAGGTCAAGAATTGTATTGCCGCACAGAAAAAACAGGGCTCCTAGCATGAGAAGATGAGCCATAAATATTGGCTGCACAGGACTGGACTTTTCCCTGAGGAGCGTGAACTCTTCGTAGGCTCAGACCATGCCTGCCTTGACTTCTCTGGACAGTGCTGAGTGGGAAGAGAGGGCAAATCAGCTCTTTGGCACTGCAGGAGAGCAAGGCCCACGGGAGACAGGTTACAATGGGAGGTACCCTTTGCTGCAGTAATGGGGTCACATCAGCTCACCACAGCTTTGAAGGGTCTCTATTCTCACCCTCTGCTTTCTAAGCCAGGAAGAATAATTCTTACCCCACACCCACTCCCAGTTTGAAAGTTCTTCATACAGGAGGAGCTGAGTAATATTCTGAGATGATCACCATAAAAGGGACTAGAAACTCAGTGTGGTCACCTTTTCAAGGGCCTCTGTATTTATCCCCACATTGGGCAGGACCACAAATGTACAAGGAACTGGACTTCATTCTCATGCAGCTGTTGTCAGCTTTCCCCCACCGAAACAAGGCAGAAATATAATTGAGCAGCTGTGGCTGTAAAAAGAACCTGCTTCAGAACAATATGTCGTGTCCAGCAGGCCGGGTGATGGGACAGCTAATATATGTGATGGGAAATGAGTCCAGACAGTGCACCCCAGACTGTTCTCTGTCTGCTTCCCTGCCTGTGTGTGTGCATCCAAGATGAGCTGTGCAGTCCCCTCTGGCTTCCTCTGACCTGGGTCCCCTCCTTTGGAGCCCATTTGTGAGACAGTCTCTTGACACAATTGTAGAGGTAACAAGTGATATGACCTCTGTGGATGCCATATGGAATTCCTGCTCTTTTCTCTCTCCTTTTGAGCAAGAACCCATCAGATGCCACATTGGAATCCTCAGGAGCTGCCATTATCCCATCCTCAGTCCCCTTCACTATGAGTTTCTATGAAATTATAGTCAGGTTTGGCCAAGCCACTCTTGCACATGTGTTGTTTTGAAAGATTAGCACAGAATTCAACACAATATTTCTCTTGGGTTCCTCCTCCAAGCCAACAGAGAAAGAGCTATTTTCACACACACACACACACACACACACACACACACACACACACACAACACATTATTAAACCAATGAATAAGAGCCAAGAAAACAATGTAGCTAGCGTATTTATTGCAAGCAGCTTGTTTAGAATGCAAGTTGCAAATATATCTAATTCTACCAGGCTCTTCAAGGAACCATATTATAGACCTCTTGCAGGCAGCAAGGCCAAGAAAACCACCCTAAGTGGTCTGGGTCCTACTCGCTGGTCAGGGGCTACCTAACACTGGACAGACACTCCAAATCAGGAGAATTTGCTCCATGACAAAGGGCTCACTCCCAGAGTCAGCTACCTCTTACACCTTCCACTTGAGGGCAACACTCCTTCGTTCCATGCCTTTGCCTTGAGTGACCATCTAGCCACAGCCAACAAGCTTCTCTCTAAACAAAGGCAACTTTCCCATGAGAAGAAAAATAACAAATACCACGGTAACAAACTCCATTAATGGATGTCAGGACTGGCCCACAGTGTGTGAAGGTCCAAACCAATTTGATTTATGAAACTAAGCAAACTTTCCAGTAGGTTTGGCACATCCACAGCACAGGAGAAAGGCTTTAATTATACTGCCTGTGCTCATTAGACAGATAAGATCTTAGCAAGACAGGCCATGTTTTGTCTTCAGAAAAAAATGTAAACCCATCTGGCTCCATATTTTATAGTCATCAGTAGCCTGAGGCCATGTGAAATACCCAAAGTTTTTATCTTTCCAGATCTGAAGGTAGAACAGAAGCAAGACATCAACTCGAGAAATCTGGGGCAGGCAGCACAATGATGATGGTGATTGGAGCATTCCTGTCTTTGCAGAGCCCCAAAGCCAAACACTGCACATAGACTAGATAAAACTCCAAAGTGTAAAAAGCCCAGGAAAGAAACAGCCCTGCAATTTATCACAGAAATGCCTCCTCTTGAGCAATCAATGCAAAGATGATGCATACTCTCAATGGTTCAGCTGACCCCTCTCCTGGGCCAGAAAGGACCAATGCTCTCTGGACACAAGACTGAGTGGCCTACAGCTCACAAATACCGACTAGAGGGTCAATTAATATAAATGAAAACTTACTGTGCAAGTTTCAGCACCCTTTGGGAGTCTATAACATTGGGTGCCCTTTGGAGGAAATATTGCTTTCTATTGAATCTCCACCCAGATGAAGTCCCCATAAGGCCCTCACCATAATCAAGAATCATAGGAAGAGCAACTATATGAAATTTAGAAGATACCCTCAGCCCTTGGTCCTCTTTTCTTCCCTCACAATCCTTATTCCTTAGGATATTTTATTCATCTGAATGTCTTAAATATCTTATGAAACCTATTTCTATATTTAGATCTCCAAAGCAAGCCTCTTCCTCAAACCCTAGATTTTAAATTCACCTCCAACTTAACATGTTGTAAACCAAGCTTCTGATCACTTGATTTTGTATATTGACCTTGTATTCTATGATGTTGCTAGATTTATTTATTTATTTATTATAGTATTTGTTTGTAAAGAGAGATAGACATCAATTAAAGAGAATCATTGATCAGCTGCCTCATGTATGGCCCCCACTGGGGATTGAGCCCACAACATGGGCACATGCTCTGTCCAGGAATTAAACCATGACCTCCTAGTTCCTAGGTCAACCACTGAGCCCCACCCAGCTGGGCACTACTTAATATCCTCATTCTGCCTACCCAGTTTAAAAGTCACAGTAAATTATACTTTTTGTTAAAGAGGATAGATTGAGAGTAAGGACAGAAATATGAAAGAAACTGAAGTTACTAATGTTTAAGATTGTGTTTTGTGAACATGACACCATGTGATTGGCTCCCTTGGCATGATGCAGAGGAAAAGTCCATATAATGCTTAGAGTTGAAACAGGTACTTCATGATTTATATAAAGATAGTAATGCGTGCACATTATTGTATTTCATTAAATCTAAGACCAGGTGATTGTAAGACACTATTTTTTGGTGACTCAATTAAACTATGACATGATACCTCATCAATAGCCTATGAGACACATGTAATCACATTACTAAGGCTTTAAAATTTCTTTCATCTTATTCCTGAGCATTAGGTATTTATCCTACCTTTAGCAACATGACTTACAAAGTGATACACAATCTGTTGCACCCAACTGAGTAACAAAAATGTGCCCAACCTCACCTACTTGTAGCTAACTTCCTGTATTGGGTCTGGTAAACCTTGTTTCTCAAAGTGTGGTCTGAACCTTCAGCAAGACATCACCTGCTTTCTGGTTGCAAAGGCAGAATCTTGGGCCCCACCGCAGATCTACCATATAATTTTAATGAGGTTTTCAGGTGGTTTGTTTGCTCATTCAAGTTTGAAAAGCATTTCCATAAAATACTTTGTTGTTTTGCAAGAAAAAAAATATAGAATTTTTGGCTATTTCTCTAATGACAAATATGTGCTTACTAATATCCGTTTTTATAACCCTCTTTTCTTTTTTTGTTTCAATGCCACAGTGTAGCGAAATATTTTTAAGAACATTCTGAATGTCAGTGAAACCAAAACACATATAGGTTTGTAACTCATTGAAGTGAAAATACAAATAGCTAAGAAGAAGTGTTCACATGCATTGATGATGACATGTCATGACTACTTCTTGGCTAATGGAAAATGTACAATGTCACTAATTTCAAACATGTTAATATGGAAAAAATGTGCATCCTAAAATTGATGAAATAAAGTCATAAAAAATATACTCATTCTTGATCTAGATTTGGGCTTTTCTGGTACCAGGAATCAAGTACTGAATTACAACAATAAACACAATCCAAACACCCACTCAGTCCCTGTCATTGTGGTCTGCCTGTTCAGTTGAGAGTCTCCAACTGGATTTCCTAACCTTGACAGGAGGCTGAGGGTGCCACCTTCACTAAGAACAAGGGGTCGAGACCTTGGACCACTTTGTAGCCAGGCAAAGTTTCTGTTGCTCTCCAAAGGGATCTTCCCGCTCTGCTGCTGCACACCAGTTTTCAGCACTCTCACGTCCCTCTGCTGACAGAGAAGCATGGTAGGGAGAAAAATATGATGGAAAAACACACTTGCCAAAAAAAAGGCTTCTCCTGGATTAAATATAATTGCTATACTCCACACCCTGATGGTTAACATGAAAACACTAATGAGTTAGGGGCCATGAATAAACAAACCCCTCAATAATTTTTCATCCAATTTTCCCTAACTGGTTTCAGAGACTGGAACTCCTTGAAACTGGTAACGTCTGTGTGTCCCTTTGTGCTTGATAAGAGTTAGTAGAATATTCTTTTCCAAGAAGTAACAGGAGAGGGGAAGAGAAAGAGAGAATTAATGAATGTGTAAGTCCTAGGAATCTACCTCTTTCCAAAGCTTTCCTTCCCTGTTCGACATCAGCTGTTTTACATGGGCAGGATTATGCAAATATTATGTATGTTGTATTGGCTGTTTCACCATTTTCAAAAACAGCATGTGATAGAAAGTTTGTTATTTATCTGTGTTGACCACATTGATGATAAATTATAGATTCTGAAGGACAGAGCTGGGATCAGTTTAACTTACCTTGCATCAACTCCAAATCCAACAGCTATGAAATAGATATCAGTTAACATGGATGCCATGAGTACCCATATTATTAATGGAAACTGGATTTTAAAAAGTCATCTTTTATAATTTTCCCTCTAGTCCTAATAGATGCTCCCACTTCCTTTTTCTTCCTCTGCACTTGGGCGGTGTAGAACTTAGAAAATTCTTCCTGAGTCCCATGGGAAGCAGACCACCCTTCAATAGAGATATACAACATGCTCTGGCTTGGTTAACAGCAGCCCACATGCTTCCTGGTGTGTGAATATGGTATTGCTCAACCTCAGGGATAATGAAATTGGCACTGGAGTCTAACATCTAAAGACTTTGGCTACTGTGCATGCATTTGATACAGAGAATGTTTTTAATACAAGGACTATGGTTTTGTTCCATTCCACATGCTGAGCTATCGATCAGATTAACAATGGTGCTGCTAAATCTCCCATCTGTCACTGAAAATCAGGCAGACTCCTATGGACATGTATGTGAAAGAAGCTGTCCAGAGCTTCATGGGAAAAGTGTTCTCTGCTCTAAGAAGTCAGCCACACTACTTGGTGCCTTTCCAAGCATGAGCACCATTTACAGCAAACCACAAAAAAACTGCCACAAGTTCCAGATGATAGCCATTGAGCCTTAAAATTTCATGTCATGTCTTTTGTCAGTCAGAAGTGACCTCTCTATAACTGGAAATCCTCAGAGCACATTTCTACCCCTATCTCATAGAACAAAGCACTTGGCAGCATTCACTGACTTGTTTCTCTCCCTAACTAAACAGTAGTCCCTTAAGAGCCTGGACTGTGTCCCATTCGTTTCCTCCACAGGGCCTGCCACCAAGTAGATTTTCTATTGTATTTGTTAAATGAAATTAATTAGAAACATAATGTGCTAGGTATTAGGTGATCTATAAGTGGACAATCAGTAGGTTGGTATAAGGTCACTATCCAAGATCAGTAATAATTCCTTCTTTTTTACTGTAATAATTATTGCAAGGTTCTGTTTGCTTTTTAAAGACCTAGAAATAGAAACTAGAAATGCGAGTAAGCATAAAGGTACTGGTTAGTATGAATGATTGACAGGTTCTAGTTTGATATAATTTTCTAACATTTGCTTAGGGATAGACTTGCTTTGGCCCTCAAAAGAGGATGAGATCTGAGAGGCCCAAGACAGAAGGAAGTATCACCAGGCTGTCAATGAAAAGGCCCTAATGTTTCTCAATACCTAAGCCAGGTTACAAGCTACTAGTATGCTTGTTTTCAGGAACAGAAAGGGATTCTGGACAGCAAAACGAAGAGGGCCAAGTGTGAAGACCAATGTGCCGAGTGCAAAACCCAAGATGGTGATGGAGTGCTGTGTGCAAAAAGGACTATCTGCAAAAGGGTGGAGTGCAACAGAAGAATAACTTCATATGCCTGAAAGACTTTAATCACTTCACATCTCAGCCTATAAATACCGAAGCCTCCTTCTGAGTCAGGGAGAAGGCAGTGTTCTCTATTCTTTCATCCAATAATACAGGTTCTGCTCTTCTTTACCAAACTCAGTCTCATTCTGTTGGCATGAACAGCACTAGGCAGAAGTACTTTGGTTTGGGGCCCTAATCCAGAAGGATCAGTAATAGAAGGAGCCACCTCAAAAGGTAGTGAGTTTCCTGTCACTAGAGGAATTCCATTAAAGGCAGTGGTACACACCATGTGGCTCATACTTTCTTGTGAGAGCTGGCTGTATCTTCTCAACTGTGTTCAGAGATGCTGTGTTGATAGCTTGAAATCAGCCATGGCAGGAGTATTTATACCATGGAAACTGGCAAACCATCAATCAAAACTTTTCCATTTTCCTCAGAGAGCCAGTTGTTAAACATTTACCACCACATCTATGATTAAAGGCTAATAGGCTAGTAGTACTGAGGAAACTTGTACGTGAGATCCTACACCGAAACATTGGTTGGCAAGATCATCTTTCAGGCTTCCAGCACCAAATTATATTAGAAGCCTCTCTTGTCCCACTTGGAGAGAGGGGCCCACACCTGTAGTTGTTGCTGTTGGCTCTGCCACCAGGTTCTCAGGCCTGGTTACCCTACCCAGTTAATTTCTTGTATGCACATATAGGTCTGACTCCCCAACACCAGCACCACCATTACCACCAGATCCCGGCTCAGTACCTGCAGCTTAAGCACCTGGAAAGCAGTCCTGCTGGGAGCCCCCAGTGGGCAGATTTCTCCAGCCTATTTCCTGCTCTGAGGCATGCGAGCTCTCCCCAGGCTCCACTGCAGATGTGAAGCAGCCCTTGATCCTCATGCTTGTGTGCTTGCTAGCAGAAGCTGGAGGGCAGGGTCACAGCCACTAGCATTTTCCTGCAGGTGGCAGGTGCCTTCTGAGTTCCACCCCCAGGATCCCATTCCCATTCACTGCTTGGAGGACCCTTACTTCAGTTCCTTTGATCTTTAGTCCCAATAGGCCTAGAGAGATGAATACTCCCAGCAGCCATAGTTACTTACTTTCTGCTTTCTGTGGTGCACAGCCTGGGCCTGGCATGCAGTTATTCAGAGTCTGCTGAGTAAGCAAACTAACTAGGTGGTCACTGAAGTTCTGCCTTGGGCCTGTCAGAGTTTACCCACCTTTGAGGACCAAAACAAGTCCATCTCCTCTAGGAGGCCTTTCCAACTCAGGACATCACCAAACCCCGAATCACTCCTTTCCCTCCTCAAAAAATTCTCCATTAGAAGTTAACCTATAATAATCCTCCACTTGGACTTGTATCGACTTCCTACACGTGGGTCTTGTTTCTTCAGGGAGATAATGAGCTCCTTGAGGGAAGAACCCAAGCTTCCTCTTTCTCTAATGCCTTTATATGGTGTCTAGTTCAAGGTCAGGGGCCCCACTGTCTCATGACTGGTCATTGGCCAAGTTCTCCATTAACAGGGTCATAGCTTAGCTCTAGAAGATATTTTGCTCCTCCTTCTCAATTGCTTCTCATATGTGATTTTGAAAAAGCTACCTGTTCCTTGACTTTAGTAGGGTACACTGAGTTGCAGGATGAACCCCATGCCAGCATCATCTCCCCAGAAGATAACAGAAATGGTAGCTACATTTGTAATGAGCAGAGACAAATGCTCACAGCAACCCCTTGTCACCAAAGTGACATAGGATTGGCCCTGCCTTCTTACCTTGTACTTGGAGAGAAGACTGGACTGTATGAAAACAGAGCCATGGGTGGTATACCCCCACAGAACAGCAATTGAAATAGTATAAAGTATTTGGCCTTCCCCAATTCTAACTTAGTCTCAAAAAACAGTTCAAACTCTGGGAGGAATGGATGTGCTGTCCTTGTTACTAAGACAATTTGGAAGTCACATGAGGACTATGCAAGCCTTTTGACAACTTTGGATTTAAATTAGATTTTAAATTCTTTTTAGAGCTCATGATGTTTATGCAGACTCTAAAACTGAACAAGCAAGATATTTGCTACTTCATTGTATAAAAATCTAAATCCAGGAGAATCAGTTTTTGTTGCCGATTCCAAATTTAGTACCAGGAGAGTGATTTGTTTTGTTCAGATGAATACTAGGCTTAGATCATCCTAGATGTCTGTCTTAGCTTGGAATGCCATAACAAAACACCACAGACTCAGAGGCTTAAGTAACAAGATATTTATTTTCTCATAGTGTTGGAGGCTGAAAGTCCAAGACAGGGTGTCAGCATGGTCAGTTTCTGGGGAAAGGTCTCTTCCTGACTTGCTGATGTCCACTTTTTTGGTGTGCACTCACATGGACTTTCCTCAGTGGTGTAGAGGGGAGGGAGAGAAAAGAGAGTGGAAGAGGAAGAGAGTGAGCTATCTGAATCTCTTCTTCTTCTTATAAAACCTTCATTTTTATCAGATATTACCTTATTTAACCTTAATTATCTCCTAAAAGCCTTATCTCAAAATACAGTCTCTTTGAGGGGTTAGGACTTCCACATGTGAATTTGAGAGGCACACAATGCAGTCCCTAGCAATGTCTATGATGAGTCTCACTATCCCTCAAATGCAAAGTTCTTCCAAGACCATGTATCTTTGTCATGGGAGGCAGGTCGATGGTTAATGTAGCTCACTTTCTTACAAGAAACTTATAAAAAATAATCTTCACCCATAGTCTTTCATCTTTCCATTGCTCCAACTAGCTCCTCTCTCCCCTTTAAATTGCTATTAAACTTCAGAGATAATTACCCATCTGAGGGCTGTGATCCTCCCATATAACCTGAAGCCATTGCCATTTGTCACAACAGATCATTTCTGAAATTCTGACAGCCATCCATGGAAGCAGAAAAAATGCTCATTTTCCTCACCCTGCCAGAGCTAAAAAAAAAAAAAAAACCTCACCTCAAAACAGATGCCAATGAAGCAGGAGACACAGGAGAAGGCCACAGGCTATCAATACCTCAACACAGGCCTCACTTCCCCTTCCATACTACTGACAATGTGAGAGCCACCTCTGGAAGCTCTGTAATCCAAAACCATTAACTATTCATAGGGTTGGCAACCACAAATAGAAAAAGAATTGGATTGCTCTCTTTCAAATGAGTATAATAGCATTGTCTGGGAAATGATGATAAAACATAGTTCAAAATATTGGTTTAAATTCTCTTCCCACTATTCTGCTCAGGATCTTCTCTGTTTTTCACAAGTTACTGAACACAATGGTCTACAAACCACAGTAACTTGTTCCACAGAACAAGAAGTTCGAGAGAATCTTGACTTCATACACTCACTCCATTTCCAGGCCAGACTAGACTTTTCCTTCTTCTGTACTTCATAATCAATATCTGAATTCTCTAAAGTTTACCTCCTAGGATATAGATTCCTTCTCTCTTCCCCCACCCCAATTTTACTGAGATAATTGACATATAACATTGTAAAAGTTCAAGGAGCACAAAGTAATAATTTAATACATGTATATATTGCAAAATCATATTTATTGAACATGCCTCTGTCCTACACTCTACCCACCCCTTCTCTGGTCCATACCACCATGTCTCTGCTTGCATGGGTATGAGTCCACTTCCTGATAAATCTTGGTGCCCCCAGGTTCTCTTTTGTAATCCCTCCTCCACCTGGAAGCCTGAGTCATCCTTCTGAGATACCAAGCTTCCTCACCATTTTCCTACCGGAACTCTTTTAGTGGCTTCCCACTGCCCTCAGGACAAAGCCTACTCAGTGTAGTTGGCATACAAGGCCACCTGTGACCCAGGCTTCTTGCTAGCTACTGAGGTCCCCATGAATCAGTTCTCCAGAGGACACCAGAAAAGATGATCAAACCCCATGAAATGTCATCTTCAGATTAGTCTTACACACCTCTTTACTCTTAACCCTCCAGAGGTCAAGAACCACACAGGTAGAGGATATTCTAAAAAAACACAACATGTAGCCCCTTGTGTCCAAGCAGAAGACATCTAAATGACAGCAGGAAGAGGGCTGACATTGTCTCAAAGACCTTCCCTTCACTGAGTATGACTTCAAAGGAATTCCTCTGCCAAAATGTTTTAGATAAAGAAGAAAAATACCCCAAAAAGAGGTTGAAGATGGTGGCATAGGAAAATGCCTATATTCTTCGCTGCCTCCCACAATTAAAATATCAAAATAATAACTAAAATACAGAACAACCATCATCTAGAACTGCTGGAAAGCTGGTTGAATGGAGTCCTTACAATTAGAGAAGTAAAGAAGAAAGCATACTGAGGTATAAGGTGTGGAGGTGCAGAATGGGCTGGTGAAACACCCATGTGTGCCGCTTTTCTAATTGGGAGATTGTCTCTGCAGAGGCTGCCTGGAGGAGCAAAGGGTCCCAGCCCCACACCAAATGCCCAGCCTGGGTCCCAGAGCTGGGAAAAGAAGTCCCTATGGGCAGTATGAACTACGAGCTGTTAAAACCAATGCAGATTTGGGCTCAGTGACACAGAAGCTGCTGGAGAACCAGCTGCTCTTCTTAAAAGGCTGGCACCACGAACTGAACTTACAAGGTCCCGCTTCTTCCTGCTTCCTTTGAACTTCAGTGCTGGGTGAGGCTCTGGGGGACCCAGACACATATGAAGAGGAACTGGATTGTCTAACATTGGGGCAGGAACTCGGGAGCAGCTTTCTCCAAGATAGAGGTGCTCACAGGGATCATTGTTCCTATGCTGGAACCTTCCTGGTCCCAGAGCTGACTGGAAGCCATTTCTGTTCCCTCTGCCCTGGTGATTCCCGGAGACTCCGCCTTATCCAATTTACAACTCCACCCAAGCTGTGTGCAGCAGCTTTTGCATATGAATGGCCTTCCCTTGATCAGGCTTAAATCCGTCAAACAAGCTACAGCTTTGAGAGCCCCAAACCTTTCAATAAAAGGCCCCAGACCCAGCACCAGAACCAGCCTGATTTACCTCACAGTTGGGCCTTGTTTGGGCAGTTCCAAACGGGATACAAAGAGGACGACTCTGCAGATCTCTCTGTAGCTCCTGGTAGGTGGTCCCAGACAGTGGTTGACTTTACACCTCCTGGAGACCCAAGAGCTAGTGTACCCAGTGGTCAGTGTCAGACCATACCAGATTATAACTCTACATGTCCATAAGCAACACACTCAAGGGGCAGACTTAGTGGTAACCAAAGCTCCACTGAAGCAAGTCCTGCTGCATAAGGGTGTCTCCTGCCCAGCAGCTCTCCCACTGCAGTCACAGCTGGTCCCCATAGCCAACTGACCTGGAGGTCAATTCCTCCCAATAACACCAACAGTAATCAAGGCTTAGCTACAACAAGACTGTGCACACAGCCCACAAAGAGGTGCACTGAGAGTGTCCACCTCAGGTGATTGGGGGGCTGGCTGATCACTGGGCCCTAGAGGACATCTACTACACAAGGCCACTCTATCAACTCAAGGAGACTTAGCAGCTCAACTCTATACATAGAAACCAACACAGGGAAGCAGCCAAATTGCAGAGAAAAAGAAACATGACACAAATGAAAGAAATGGAAGAAAGCAAACTACTGGATATAGAGTTCAAAACTATGGTTATAAGGTTACTCAAGAATCTTCTAGAAACCTCCAAGGGACTTAGTGAGACTTTCAAGGATCTTAGTGAGAATGAAAAAAAAAAGGAAAAGGAAAAGGATCTGTTAGAAATTAAGCATATACTGACTGAAATAAAGAATAATATACAGGAATTCAACAGAAGAGAATCCTGAGAATCAAATAAACAATTTGAAATATGAGGAAGCAAAAAACACCCAACCAGAAGAACAAAAAGAGAAAAGAATAAAAAAATATGAAGATAGTGTAAGGATCTTCTGGGACAACTTCAAGCATACCAACATCTGAATTATGGGGGTGCCAGAAGAAGAGAAAGAGCAAGATATTGAAAATCTATTTAAGGAAATAATGACAGAAAGCTTCTCCTATCTGGTGAAAGAAATAAACTTACAAGTCCAGGAAACACAGAGAACCCCAAACAAGAGGAATCCAAAGAGGACCATACCATGACACATCATAATTAAAATGCCATGGGCTAAAGACAAAGAGTGTATCTTAAAAGCAGCAAGAGAAAAACAATTGCTTACAAGGGAGCACCCATATGACTGTCAGCTAATTTCTCAACAGAAACTATCTAGCAAGAAATATTTAAAGTTGCCAAAACTAGTTTGGCTCAGTGGATAGAGCGTTGGCCTGCTGACTGAAAGGTCCCAGGTTCGATTCCAGTCAAGGGCATGTATCCTGGTTGTGGATCCTGGTTGTGGGCACATCCCCATCGATGTTTCTAACTTTCTATCCCTCTCCCTTCCTCTCTGTAAAAAAATCAATTATATATATATATATATATATATATATATATTCAAAGTGATAAATAGCAAGGATCTACAACCAAGATTGCTCTACCCAGCAAAGCTATTATTTAGAACTGAGATCAGATAAAGAGTTTCACAGACAAGAAAAAGCTAAAGGAGTTTATCACCACCAAACCAGTATTATATGAAATGCTGAAGGGTACTCTTCAAAAAGAGGAAGAAGAAAAAGTAAAAGATAAAAAATATGAACAACAAAATGGCAACAATTACATATCTATCGACAATTGAATCTAAAAATCAAACAAGTAAGAAATCTAATGAACAGAATAAACTGATGAATAAAATAGAATCAGAGGCATGGAAATGAAACAAACTGATGATTCTCAGAGTGAAGTGGAGATGGAAAGGGCAAGAAGAGACCAAACAAAGATCTTATATGCATGTATGCATTACCTATGAATACAAACAGTAGGGTGGTGAAGGCCTGGGGTAGGGCGGGAACCAGATGGAGGGGAGCTATGGGGGGGAAAAGAGAAAGATCTGTAATAATCTCAACAATAAAGATTTTTTAAAAAGAAGAAAAATACCTTGCAGAAAGTTATACCCATTTAAAATTGACACTAATTATCGGATTGAGAAACTTTAAGTCATGTGATTGTTCATATAGGGATAAAAATTCAAAGCAACCTCAGAGAATAATGTTTTTAAGTGAATATTCTCCAAACAGATTCTCTTCTCAGAGTAGCCCCATTGCATTCATCTGCAATTACAGTTGTCATTTGCACAATATGAGAATGACTTTGACAGCTATGTTGATCCGTGAGAGAGAGGTGAGGGGACAAGTTGAGCAATAGAGATTATTTCTGGAAAATTAGGCATTTGCTGGGTCATCCTTGAGTTTTCAGCTTTGAATTTGGCCTTGGGAAGCATTAAGTTGGCCTGAAATCTTTGTAAACGGAGAGTCATTAAAGTGCCAGTTGCACAGAGTAATACTTGAGCTGCAAACAGATGGGAACCGCGTGGAGATGAAAGGCTGCAAGCATAGTCAAAGCACAAGCCTTGGCTCCATCTCTGTATCTTAAACATGAAAGTCACATCAAAACCTAAGCCCATTTCCCAGGAATATCATCAGTCTATTAATGCAAATAGTACCTTGAGAGAGCTGACACTCTCAATGCACGAGACAAAGATGTTTTAAACGAAGAGACTCCACTTTCAAACTACTACCCTCCCTCACTTTCCACTCTCAATTCTCCTAAATATCTCTCCCCCTCTTCCCCTCCACATCCCTCCCCCCTCTCCCCTCCCCCCTCCCCCACCCCCCTGTGTTTTTCAAGTTTCCCTCAGGGGCTGGTACTCAGTTCTCAAGGTTAAGGAAGAGTTTTTCATTAGAAAGCGCCAGACACGAAACCTTTCTCCTGGGACTACAGAGATGGGAGGAAGCCGACATGCCTGTGTGTCAAGTAAGTTGGCTGAACACAAGTGCACGGTTAGTCCAGACAGGGTTCATATTGGCTGGAAGATCACACCTGCAGAAAGGTGTCTGGCCTGCCTGCCCCAAGCTCTTAGCAACCTGCCATATTCTACCTGAGTCATTCATTCCTTGGCATTAGAATGATCTTTTCCCAAGTCCCAGATAAGAATAAATTCCCTGTGGAGAGGATTTTCCTGCAGGTTCTTGTCAATGAATTGGTCAGATCAAGAATTCCTGGGGTTTGGTACTTGTGACCGTCACTGTTGACACTTGGCCATTTTCAGGACCATCCCATGCCTTCCAAATGCAAGCTCCTGAAAAATCTCTGTCCCTTGGTTTGCTTTGGCCAGTGAAGTCTGCTCAATCCATTAATAGAGCCCTCAACCTTGCATGGGAGTTGGAGGATCAATATCCCATGTCCCTCACCCCTTGGCTGTGTTTACTCTAAGCACATTATACACTGTCTCCCAGAGGTCTCAACTCTGCTGCACCCTTAGCTGCCCACAGAGTGAACCTGCTGGATGGCAAACCCTCTGCTGGCTTCTTTCCCTTCCCTTTCTTAAGTTCTCACTCCCAACCCCCAACTGCCCAGTGTCTCTTGGAATTAGAAGCCAAATCTATATGACTTCAAAGTCCAATATCTTTCCACAACACTAGCTGACAATCGCCCCCTCTGAGGCAGACAGTAAAGCCAGGTGTGGAGTCCTGTCTTCAGAGCCCATCCTGTCCTCTGAGTCGACATCTTGCCAACAGGTGCTGCATTCTTGGCATTCCAGGCCTGTGTTCTGCACTCCAGGTGTTTGGCTGTATATCCAAAGTCCAGGAGGTCTTTTTTCTGTTTATTTTTCCTTATGCTGAACTGCATAAAAGAGACTAGAGTGCTAAGGATTCTGGCCCTGGGTGCCCCTTCAAGTTCATTCCTGCTCTGAATTTCTGTGAAATAGTACACAGCAACCAAGGTAGAATGGAAATATAGTGAAAATCTCCTTCTTTGAAAAGGAGATTGTTCTAATTATTGGGGACTTTATGAAAAGAGACTACAGCTTAATTTTGGAAATTAACCTAGCACCAGCTGCAGCTTCCTGGCTCCAGAGCTGTGAACATATATCCTTGTCTTCACACATATGCTCATCTGGACATAGGGTTGTCTCGGGGGCCTGAAGCATGCAAGATGAAATCCCACAAATCTCCATTATTAAATCCATGATATATTTCAAATCCCATCCTCTATCTTGATAATGACATCTCTGACATCCCTCCAAAATAGGTGAAAGGGTAGGTGGGTAGGAGGGAAATAGGGAGAGAGAGTTCCTTTTTGTCTATCCAGATCCACCAGTCTCTTCTCTGCCATATCCTGGGAACTGTGAAGGAGTGTCCATCCTCTAAGACAGGTCTCCACCTTCAGCCCTCCCAGCCCACAGAATGGACAGTCAACCATTAACTGGGATAAATTTGCCCGTATCCTGAGACTGCCTTAAGCCAGTCCAGACCCACTGGGATGCTTTCCTCAGGCCACCCCAGGGGCCCAAACCTGATCTTACTCTTTTTCCACTCTTCTCCCCTCCAAACTTACCTTTGTCACTCTCCTGAAGCAGCATGCAGAAAGCAAATTCAAACCCAGGTAGGCTTCTCCATCAGAGGGTAATACAACCTTAAACAGGGACCTTCTGAAATTATGCACTTGCACATCACAACCTTTCAGGGATTATCCAAGGTTCCTCAGGAGATAGGCTGACTCCTTCTGCAGTTGTAGTTCCTCCATGGAAAGGGTTTGGGAGTCTTCACTAAGACACAGATGAGCAATTGGGTATTTGCAATTATTCAGAGGAACTGGCAGCCTTAGACTCCACTTCTAACCTCTGAATGTTTTTCATGAATAACATCTCTATGATCATCTCTCCATACCCTACCAATTCTTTTAAACCCAGCCAAATGCCACCTTCTCTAAGAAGCCCTCCCTGATTCCCTGTGCCAAAGGAGGCCTCTCGTCCTCCACACTTCTCTGTGCCTGCTCTTGGGTAGCACCTCATGTCAACCTCATTTGTGTGCATGCCCCAGCATTCTCAGTCTGCAGTGGGCTTAGGGCAGGCAGAGCCTGATTCTTTGTCTCTGGCCCCAATTCCTACTCTCAACATTGATATAGAGTCATCTTGCTGCCAAGAGGTGCTCCATATATGTTACAGGAAGGAACATGGATACAAGAATAACTTTTCAGGTAGCACGATGATAGGGGTGGCAATGGTCAGGCATTTCATGAAACTGCCCACCCCAAAACACCCAACACCAAAATATCTTATATATGCACAATAGAGTAATACTAGAACTGGGCAGACTACTGTACTCTCTGCCTATACTACAACCAGCTCACTTCTTCAGATGTGGACTCCTCAGCAAAATGGAGATGGAAAAAAGAGTGGTAAGGAGGAGTGAGAGAGAGCCTTTCACCAGCCAAGAAACAGTCAAAAGACTGTAATAGATGGGTTTGGGTACAGAGAACAAGGTACAGCAGTTTTGAAAGGCCACATAAAAGAAAATGAGGCAACCCAAAGATTAGCAATAGCAGGAATCTTCTACCACCCCAAACTGGAAGGATACAGGAAAGAGGAGGCATTATCCAAGCCCTGAGCCCAGACTACCAGACAGGAACTGAGACCACAGAGGGCAAAGCTATTTATAAAAAATGGAACCACAGGAGAGATGTAGCCATTGCCTTGGGTACTGCCCTAAACAGAGAAGGGCAGACTTGCCCTGGCTTCTTCCTACTTCTTGCCCTCTAGTCTCCCCTTAGTGCCTCCCATTGGCCAAACACAGCCAGAAGGCAAGGTGGCCTGAGCAGTTAGCCTGGCCTGTGATGCCAACCAGAGCAGGGGGTGAAATGGATCTGACAGCAGCAGTCCAAGGAACAGCACTCTGTTTTCATTTCTTCTGAAACAAGCACCTGCTGTACTCTGCCATAGTTTGGGATTTTTCTTTCTCCCTCTGCTCCTTGTGACACCACATCCCTCCACCCTTGCCAAGCCAGGCCATGAGTGGGACTTCTTCTGTGAGTCTGTTATAAGAGGACAACCAACCATGCCAGGGAGGGTGGCTGGCTGGACCCTAAATACCAGTCCCAGGCAGATCTAGCCTGGCCAGTATGGGAATGGGGGCAATGTAGGCAAAGGAATCACCCAAGCTTGGTGATATGCCCAGGAGAACTCAGACCTACCCAGCTTCCTCACCCCACCCCGATTTACACACACTTCAATGGGTTCACAATATCAACTCTCTCAGGGTCATATGGTTGTCCTGGTCTCTCAGATCTTATTGGGATGCCTCTAATTCATCTTCTAATTCATTCTAATGAGAGCCACTGGAGTGATTTGGTCTACAAGAGGGAGGAATTAGGAAGCCTGTTCTGTAGAAACACATACACACACACACACACACACACACACACACACACATCTGTGTTCACATGGTTACACTCATATACACACATGCTGGAATTCTCTGAACATTTTTCCAAAACCTCCCTTAAAACTAATTCTTTTCCTCCCTTCATAAGCCAAGGCTTTGAAATGAGGGCCCAATGTTCTAACACTAAAAATCCAGTGTTCCAGCAGAAACACACATCAAAATCTGGAAACCAATGACCAGTAATATTGAGACAACCAACCCCGATATGTACTATAAGCAGAGTTCACATGCTCATGAATATTTACAGGAAGACATGGAAAAAGTCTCAGTTTGCCAACAACAGCTGGGTGTTTAAAAGCTTTGCTTATACTTGAGTATCTGCCTTGGGAATTAGACATGTTAAATAAACTCATAGCTATTCAGATTAAACTCATAGTTACTCAGATTATCCAAACTTTCATCAGGAAAATGGAAAAGTATTGGTGAAGGCAGGTAGAGCCTGGCTCTTAAAGTATCAGCTTCACCAGCCCGGGTAGTTTTGTTCCCATTCTACTGCAACTTTTTTGAGGTTTTCTTCATCAAGGTTCAGTCTTGGTTTTCGACTTGCCATTGATGTTTGGAGAGCCTGAGGCTGTATCCAAACCCCCATTTAGAAACTCTTGGGTGGTGGTAGCAGCTCAGCTCATACAAAGAGCATTGTTCTCAAGACTTGGTATCATCCACCCTCTCAGTGACCAGGGGAGTGACTTACTGGACTGGACACATACCCAGAATTTTCCAGCCCTTGCTCCTCACCAGGATCTACAGGCTGACCCAGTGAGACTGTGAGGGTCCTATGCCAGACAGTTGTCACAGCCATGATGTGCTGGATAAGGAGTCTGGTTTGTTCCTGCCTCCCCCGTTAGTGACTTTTCCCCCTTCCACCTAAAAAGGACTTAAAATGACATAACCTGTCAAATTCCATCAAACCTGCCATCAGGCATATTGGGTCAGATGCACAACAACAGGAACTAATCTGGAGTCCCAGAACAGAACTCTCCAGCTGAGGCTACAGGGGTCTCATTGCATCCTACAGACTCCGTGAGAGCAGCGATCTAAAGTTGAGAAGAACACTGACGAGCCAGAGCCTGGATAACTGCCCTAGAAACATGTTCACCACCCAGTGGGGAATTGTGACCTCTTCAGTTCAGTCCCAACAGCCTTGCCAGCCTCACTGCCAGCTGTCCCCATCTGGCTGTCAGAGCCCTTCAATCTTCATGACACACAGCTTGGGTTTTCTTGTGCTGGCAGCCTTTGTGCCTTTGCCCATCCATGCCTTCCCTCCTTTGTAAGGCCCGTCCCCACCTGGAAAATACTTACCTTTACGGACCAGTCGATCCCCACTTCTGGTTTCACCCTCACTCCTCTTGCACAAAGTAAGGCAACCCTTCCTTCCTGATGTCTAATGGCTGCTACAGCCCTTGTCTTGTGTAAAAGACAGTGAGGATCTTTGAGCACATGGACAGAGAGCCCCACAAGGACAGAGACCAGGGATGTGTCACTATCCAGGCACACTTAGATTCCACAACTCATGAAGAGAAGCCGAGTCACTTTATCACATCAGCAGTGCTTCGCCACCAAACTTGGGTGGACAATTCTCTTCCACATAATCGGACCTGTTGGCCACAGACATCTCCTCCCTCATCTGATCTAACCACGAAAATGCCAAGTCAGTCATTCCAGCCAAAAATTCATTCTGTCTACAGACTCAAATAAACACCAATTTTTGGAAGCTTTTGATAAAGCCTCTTTTGGTTTTGACAAATTGAAAGGATTCCCTACCTTGTCCTTACACATTAAGAAAACCTATAGAAAAAGACAAATCACTTTACAAAAGGTGGCATAGAAGTCTAGTTCCCAGAATAGCACTTCCCAACAGCCAGCCCCATACCATTGTCACAATTATTGCCGTCATGTTTACCACTTGTGCCATTATAAATTTCATACTTTATATTAACATTAAAATGACTCTTATTTAAACATAGCTTTACCTTTCGATGCTTTTTATTTTTCCTAATATCCATTTAAGCTTTTTAAAAAATGTCTGACATTTCTAAAAGTGTGTACAACCTAAGATCTTTTTATCTTTCACTCAGGTCACACACAGCCTGTTTGGAGTGGCTCGGGATTGCTCTGCTTGCTATGCAGCAAAATGTCAACACTTCTGCTCATGTGGTCAGGGACTGGGCACAGTGGTCACCATGCCTGGCTCCTGGGTTCTCAGGATGACTCACCTACCCTGCCCAGCAGCTTTTGAGGGCCAGGCTAAAGACGTTCCTGTGAGTAGAGCTTGCAAACACTGGAAGGCAGAAGGCAGAAGGGCAGAGCCAGGTTTTGTGTTCATTTCTGGGAATAGCCACACCAGCTCCAGGTTCTCGCACACTTGCTTTCCATCCTCTGAGTGGCTCATGCAGTCAAGAGAACCAGCACAGGAAGCCTTTTCTCACAAGGATTCTGAGTGTGTAGGGAAGAGGCCATGGCAACAACAGGAATAATAATGGCAACCTGTAACCTCTGAAGTCTTGCTGCACAGGTGCCAGGCCCATTTGCTCAGCACCTGACACCAAACATCACACACCAAAAGGCTGAAGGAGAATAGAAAGGCTTTAATAATTATAACTATGATTTACAGAGCATCTCCTCTCGGTCAACCTGGGATAAACCCTTTGGATACATTTGTTTAGTTAAGCCCCACATGGCCTCTCAGGTTCATTATTACTATAGGGAACTTGTTTACAGAATAGGGGCTTGAAGCTGACTACTAAAGTGAAGGCACTAGCCCAAAGTCATGTGGCTCCTTAGTGTTCCAACAGCAGGAGGTGGCCGCATCCAGTCTTTAGGCTTCCACATGAGCCTTCTGCTGATTCTCCAAGCCTCTAAGACCTCCTCTCCTAGCCGTGCAGGTGTCTTTGAGCAGAGACACTATCCATTTTAAGGTTTGAGCAGACAACATCCATTTCAAAGTGGCCAGTAGAGACTACACTTTTCTAGGCTGTGAGTACCATGTGGCTGGAGAAGCACCCGTCTTCTGAATTTCCCACCATCTGTTCTGGACAAGCAGCCAGGATCATGGGGTTACGCTAGGTGAGATGGGAGTAGAGGAGAGAAAGCTCAGCCAGGGAACGGTATCAACAACCTCAGGGCTTCCCAAGAGCAAACTCTTTATGCAGCAGGTCGAAGAGGCTTGACCACATACTACATGACTTTGCCTGCGTGGCTTATTTATATACAGCAGGTGCCTCAGGGCTCAGACTTCGCTTGTGCCTAGCAAGGAGAGTCTCCAGTGAAGGGCGAGGGAGGCCTACAAAAAAGGGGGTTCAGTCTCTATGAGAAGTCCTACCATCCTGCAAGGCCCCACACATCCTGCCTCCCACACATCTGCCTGTCCACCCTCACACTCCATTGCTCCTCTATGATCAAATTCGGATGTATCTATTCAGCTTCATTGATCTTTCCATTAAAAACAGACCATGGTCTGTTTATTATTACCATTTTAAAATACAACTTATTTTCAAAATCTCTTGACCAGTCTCATCTGTTTTTTCTTCTTTCAACTAGCCTTATGCCCTCTCCTAAGAAGTTGTCCCTGCCTGAACTAATTTACTCCTTTAACTTTTTAGCTTCATCCTCTGTCTGACTATAAAATTCTTTCATTTTGTATAACTACCTCATCAGAGTGCCCTTCTAATTGCTAGATGAAATGATGCCTGATTCATAAATTGCTTAATACAGCCAATTAGGTGTTAAAATTTACTTGGTTGAATTTGTAATTTATTGTTGGTGTTTTTCTTAAATATATTTGTATTGGTTTCAATGAGGAAGGGAGAGGGAGAGACAGAAACAGTGATGAGAATCATTGATTGGCTGCTTCCTGAGTGCCCCACACTGGGATTGAGCCCACAATCCAGGCATATGCCCTGACTGGGAATTGAACTGTGATCTCCTGGCTCATAGGTCGATGCTCAATCACTGAGCCATGCCAGCCAGGCACCTGTTTGTGTTTAACAGCATTTCTCAGCCACATGCCTGAGTTGTAGGCTTGATCCCCTCTGTTGGCATGGGTTGGGCAGCTGGTGAATGATTCTCTCTCATCATTGATGTTTATGTCTCACTCTCCCTCTTCTTTCCTCTCTGAAACCAATAAAAATATTAAAAAGAATAAAGAGAACAAGAGTTGGATTGGGGTACAGGGGTTAGAAGTGGTAGATGATGAGCTCTCCTCCCTGTATTTCATCCTTGCCACTTCCCAGCTACTATAGTGTCAACAGGACATACTGACCATCCCTTCCTAACTCTGAAATCACTCTAAAGAGTTTAAAGCTTAGACTCTAAGCTTTTATCTGAAGCTAATTTTCTGCTTCCATAGCCTGGGAATAATGATAGTGAGAATAATGAGTACACTGCATTTCAAATAATGTGATTCCTCTCTGACCTTATTCATTCTCTCAAAACACTTTTTTTAATTTAATAAATCTTTATTGTTCAGATTATTACAATTGTTCCTCTTGTTACCCCCGTAGCTCCCCTCCACCTGGCTCCCACTGCACCCTCTGCCCCTACCTCCCCCCCACCATTGTCCTCATCCATAACTGTACGATTTTTGTCTAGTTTCTCCCTCATGCCCCTCACCCTTTTCCCCCTGAGAATTGTCAGTCCCACTCTCTTTGTCCCTCATTCTATTATATTCATAAGTTTATTCTGTTCATCAGATTTTTTATTCACTTGATTTTTAGATTCACTTGTTGATAGATATGTATTTGTTGTTCATAATTTTTATCTTTACCTTTTTCTTCTTCTTCCTCTTCTTAAAGAGTACCTTTCAGCATTTCATATAATACTGGTTTGCTGTTGATGAATTCCTTTAGTTTTTCTTATTTGTGAAGCTCTTTATCTGCCCTTCAATTCTGAATGATAGCTTTGCAGGGTAGAGTAATCTTGGGTGTAGATTTTTGCTATTCATCACTTTGAATATTTCTTGCCACTCCTGTCTGGCCTGCATAGTTTCTGTTGAGAAATCAGATGACAATCATAAGAGTGCTCCCTTATAGGTAATGAACTGTTTTTCTCTTGCTGCTTTTAATATTCTCTTTATCTTTTGCTCTTGGTATTTTAATTATGATGTGTCTTGGTGTGGTCCTATTTGGATTCCTTTTGTTTGGGGTTCTGTGCACTTCCTGGACTTGTAAGTCTATTTCTTTCACCAGGTGGGGGAAATGTTCAGTCATTATTTCTTCAAATAGATTTTTAATATCTTGCACTCTCTCTTCTGGCACTCCCATAATTCTGATGTTGGTATGCTTGAAGTTGTTCCAGAGGCTCCTTACACTATCTTCATATTTTTGGATTCTTTTTTCTTTTCCAGTGGAGTGTTTTGTTTCTTTGTATTTCAAATATTTGACTTGATTCTTGCCTTCCTCTAGTCTGCTATTAGGTCTCTGTATAATATTTATTTTAGTCAGTGTAAATTTAATTTCTAGTTGGTGCTTTTTCATCTCCTCTAGGGTTTTGCTAAATTTATCCATCTTTTCTAGGAAATTCTTTAAAAACCTTATAACCATGGTTTTGAACTCTATATCCAGTCATTTGTTTTCCTCCATTTCCTTCATTTGTAATCTGTTTCTTTGTCTCCGCATTTTTGCTGCTTCCCTGAGTTGGCAGAGTAGCTTTGTGTGCTAGGTCTCCTATATGGCCCAGTAGCTCTGCCTCCCCAGTTACCTGAAGTGGACTCTCTTGATGCACCCCTTTGTGGGCTGTATGCACAGTCTTGTTGTAGTTAAATCTTGACTGTTGTTGGTATCACTGGGAGGAATTGACCTCCAGGCCAATTGCTAAAGACAGACTTACAAGACAATACTTACAAAATTGCAAAAGCCTCTGTGCTTAGCTTGGATGGGGCAGAGTCTCAGGGCTGAGCAGAGACAGCCTTGGTTTCCCGTCAGCCCTGCCTGAGGAGTCCCAGATTGGAGAAGGTGCAAGCTGGGATGAGGCCCATTCTACCCCCTCTTTACATGAATTTCGTGCACTGGGCCTCTAGTGTATACATACATTATTTGGAATTCTTCTACATTGGGGTTTTATTTCTTCTTTCCCATTTATATTGTTCTTCGATCATTTACATATGTTGTGAATATGTATACTTTTAGTTATAATGCAATTTTCCATTATAACCTTATTTTATTGCTCAAGTTGTCCCAGCTTTGGCCATTGAGAACTCTTTCAGTTGGCTCCTTGTATTCCTTTGATAAAACACCATCCTTTCTGGTTTGTTGCTTGTATGTATGTGTTTTTTAAGCACCTCATTATTTTATGGTACTACAACATTCTCCACCAGGTTTATTTTCTGTGCCAATCCTAGGATCAATAATTTCTCTGAGGAACCCTGGTTCCTTGTATTGGATAATGATATTAGAAATCAAGACCTGGCTTTGTCATCTGACAGAGCAATAACATGTGTATACTAACTAACCTGTGTATATGTGCATACCTATAAAGAGTCTATGGTATATGTATAACCATCATACAGATAATGTAACCATATGTTTCTATATTAAACTAAATATGAGTCCATACTAATGTCTCTAATCTGTTAACACACAGCTTGTTCTAACTTCCTCCCTCTTCAACAGTGAGAAACTTGTTCCAACTAATTGAACAGTTATATAATTGTTCAATTCCCATGTGCATGTATGGTTATCAAATTCAGAACTGTTAACCTGTATCCTGTAGGACACAACTTTATGAACCAAAGAACAGTGAGTATGTACAGTTTCTTTTGTTTTCAATCTTATAGACTTCTTTCATTTCCAAAGTTACTTGGGTCAGCATCTTTTCCTTCTACCCTCCTCAGTGAGACTTGTTCATATATTTGCATGATTGAATTGTTTTGATTCCTCTATTTAAAAAAGAAATCCTTTTGTTCTGTCAAGTTTTACCCTAGATATTTTCTTCTGACCTATGTTCCAATTCATTAATTCTCTCTCTTCAACTGAGTTCACTGTACTATTAAAACCATTGAACTACAGGCCCAGTGGGGAGACCCCATGGCCCACAGTTTGTACTGTTTTTGTTAAGTTTTGTTATTTGTTAATGTATTGTTTTCACTTAATACTGGAAGCATATATAGCACTTTGGTTTTAAGTACAACTACAACAAATCACTGGGTTCTTCATTCTGATTATTGTGTTTTTCAGTATGAATTTTTCAACTTGGTTCTTTTTAAGTTTCCAGTTTCCTGCCATAAACTTTCAATTATGCCTATTACCGCTTTGAACATATTAAATATATTCTGTGTTTATGACCTTATTTGTTGCATCCCATGTGAGTTTACATTGTATTTTTTTTCTCTCTGTTCATGATCCCTTTGTCTTATTTATTTTGCTGCTTGGTTGAATTTTTATTGAATTTTAGAAATTGTATTTGAAAAAATTTCAGGTAATGCCTAAGGTAGTCTTTCCTCCAGAAAATACTAGTATATATTTTGTGGGAAGCTAGGGCTGTTAGAAATCCTAGAAAACCTTAATGTAAATTCAAAGATTGAGATGATTTGAAGCAGAACTTCTGCTATTGTGAGGATTTATTTATTTATGCTATATAGCTTATTTGGGGTTAACCAAGCCAAAACATGGGGAGTTTCCAGGGCCCAGCTTCCTTGATATACTTAGGACTCTGATATTTGTCTTTCTAATTCAACATTATTAAAGTCTCTGCTCAGCTTATCAGTCACCTTATTTTAAAAGTGACTTGTACTCAATGAATTCTGCAAAAAGAGGTGGTTAGCTCAAATGATACATAAGACCCTAGAATATGGGGCACTGAGTTGTGCTTATACATAGTTCCTATATATTTCTATTTTAGTCTTAAGACTAAAAGTGTATGTAAGAAACATTGAGAGCCAATGAGTAGTAAGTGCTAAATTGCATTGGTCATAGTATTCCAGACCAAGGGACTACCATCTGAGGAAGGCATAAGGCTAGAGGAAGAACTTAAATAAGTCTAGAATGAAGAGAAACAAAGATGGCGGCATAGGAAAACACCTAAACTGCTGCATTATATAACAATTTCAAAAATACAACTAAACAACAAAACAGATGTCATCCAGAACCACAGGAAGGCTGGCTGAGTGGAAATTCTACAACTAGAAGGAAAGAGAAAAGCAGTGAGATTCACAGGAGCTGCAGAAGGCAGAGGTATGGAGGCATGTGTGTGTGGAGAGGGGTGGCAACTGAGTATGTGGCTGGCTTTCTCAATTGGGAGGGAGACAAAAGCTTCCAACTGCTCTGAACTTGTTCTGAGCAGGACTCGGGGACCAGGACTCATTTGGGAGAAACTGGACTGTCTGGCAGCAGAAGAAACTCGAGGGCGGCTTTCTCTCAGAGGTGCTTACAATGATTACCACAAGACACTGAGAACCAGGGGCCTCTTACAGCAGGCCTGACGGGAAGCCATCACTGTTTGCTCTGCCCTGAGATCCCACCCCATGGCTTCACTGCTTATTGCTCTACCCTGAGACTCTGCCCCATCCAAGCTGAGCACAGAGGCTTTTGCAAGTCTTGTCTCATAAGGGTGTCTCCAGCACAGAGGTTCTCCCAGCATAGACATAGCTGATCCTCACAGCCAATTGGCTTGGAGGTCAATTCCTCCCAGTGATACCAATAACAATCAAGGCTTAAATACAACAAGACTGTGCACACAGCCCACAAAGAGGTGCATCAAGAGTGTCCACCTCAGGTAACTGGGAGGCTAAGCACCTGGGCCTTATAGGACACCTAGCACACAAAGCCACTGTATTAACTCAGGGAAACAGCTAAAATGCAGAGACAAAGAAACAGGCCACAAATGAAAGAAATTAAAGAAAGCAAATGACTAGATATAGAGTTCAAAAACCACAGTTATAAGGTTTTTCAAGAATGTCCTAGAAAAGGCCAATAAATTTAGTGAGACCCTCGAGGATATGAAAAAAAAAACCTATTTAGAAATTAAGCATACACTGACTACAGTAAAAAATAATATACAGAGATCCAACAGCAGACTAGAGGAATGCAAGAATCATGTCAAAGATTTGAAATACAAAGAAGCAAACAACACCCAACTGGAAAAGAAAAAAGAATCCAAAAATATGAAGATAGTGTAAGGAAATCCTGGGACAACTTCAAGCGTAGCAACATCAGAATTGTGGGGGTGCCAGAAGAAGAGAGAGTGCAAGATATTGAAAACCTACTTGAAGAAATAATGACAGAAAGTTTCGTCCACCTGGTGAAAGAATTAGACTTACAAGTCCAGGAAATGCACAGAAACCCAAACAAAAGGAACACTAAGAGGACCACACCAAGACACATCATAATTAAAATGCCGAGAGCAAAAGTCAAAGAAAAAATATTAAAAGCAGCAAGAGAAAAACAGTTCATTACCTACAAGGGGGCACCCATATGATTGTCAGCTGATTTCTTAACAGAAACTATGCAGGCCAGATAGGAGTGGCAAGAAATATCCAAAGTGATGAATAGCAAGAACCTACACCCAAGATTACTCTACCTGGCAAAGTTATCATTAAGAATTGAAGGGCAGATAAAGAGCTTCACAGATAAGAAAAAGCTAAAAGAGCTCATCACCAACAAACCAATATTATATAAAATGCTGAAAGGTATTTAAGAAGAGGAAGAAGAAGAAAAAGGTAAAGATAAAAATTATGAACAACAAATACATATCTATCAACAAGTGAATCTAAAAATCAAGTGAATAAAAAATCTGATGAACAGAATAAACTGATGGATATAATAGAATCAGGGGCATAGAAAGGGAGTGGACTGACAATTCTCAGGGGGCAAGGGGTGTGGGGGGTGTGGGAAGAGACTAGACAAAAATTGTACACCTATGGATGAGGACAATGGGGGAGAGGATTAAAGGCAGAGGATGTGGTGGGAAACGGGTGAAAGGGAATTATGGAGAGAAACAGAGGAACAATTGTAATAATCTGAACAATAAAGATTTATTAAGAAGTCTAGAATGTCTGAAAGGCATGGAGCAAAGAGGAAGTGGGGCATCAGATGAGCTGAGAGACATGCAGGGTCCAGACTATGTGGCCATGGTAAAGATTCTGCCCTTCATCCCAAGAACAATGGAGAAGTCATTGAAGGGGAATGATAAAATGGTGAGGTTACTATATCCCCCAAATCAGGTGATATTTGGGCAAGGTTGGCCTTCTTCAGGCTTTGTAACAGCTAGTTGAATATTCCATTTTTTTATTATTAAGTTTACAAAAAAGAGTAATTTAATGTAAACTCTTCAATAAAAAGAGGGGTTTGTAATATTATGCCTAGAGTACATTTTTAATAAAGAACTGAATATAATTCCAGATAGCATTTTAAAATGATCAAACTATGCCATTTACTCAAGGAATAAATGGTGGCTATTTTACAAAAGTCATTAGGATAAAAATAGGCCAAATTTGGCTTTGAGTTATATCCACTAAATATTCATTTAAAAAATAAAATATCGGTATGTCCAAACAATTAAACTCCTATCTCAATTAAGAATAATTTCAGTAAAATCTGAAAAGAGGGAAAAGAAAGCCTTATGGATGTCTAAGAATAGGGCCAAGCCCTAGCTGGTTTGGCTCAGTGGATAGTGTGTCAGCCTGCAGACTGAAGGGTCTCAGGTTCGATTCTGGTCAAGGGTATATTATGTCCAGGTTGCAGGCTTGGTCTCCAAACATGCCCAAATATTACCTGATCTCTGGGATACAGTATCCTGACCATTTTATCATTCCCCTTCAATGACTTCTCCATTGTCCTTGGGATGAAGGGGAGAATCTTTATCATGGCCACATAGTCTGGACCCTGCATGTCTCTCAACCTATCTGATGTCTCATTTCCTCTTTGCTCCCTGACTTTCAGATATTCTAGATTTCTTTAAGTTCTTCCTCTAGCCATATGACTTCCTCAGATGGTAGTCTCTTAGTCTGGAATACTACTATCAATGTAATTTAGCATTCCATTACCCATTGGCTCTCAATGTTTCTTATATATACTTTTAGTTTTAAGACTAAAACAGAAATACATAGGAACTATGTATAAGCACAATTCAGTGCCCTGTATTCCAGGATTCTCTATCATCATTATGGATTCTCTATCATCATTGATGTTTCCCTTTCTCCCCCTCTGTTCCTCTCTGAAATCAGTAAAAGTATCTTTAAAAAAAGAATAGGGCCAGGAAGAACTAAGGCCTGAGATGGGGGGAGGCATGAATGTTCAAGGAGTAGAGTAACTGAACAAAAAAACTGGCAGGAAATGTGGGAAGGGAGGTAAATAAAAAGGTGTTAACACTGAGGTTTTTTATTGTTGTTTTAAACAAAGATTCTGCCTCTGGACTTGGTCTTATCCAAGACTCTGACCATGCAGTCAAATTGAGTCACTCTCTTACTTTAATGGCTTCCCAGTGAATTTAGAATAAAATCTAATAATTCCTTACCACGATCTCCAAGGCCCTTCCTATCGGCCAAACTTACCTTGTAACACCTCCTCCTCGTACATTATACTACTTCTATGGGGGCCTTATGACTGTGTTGTGAACATGCCAAGACCATTTAGGTGTTAGGGACTTGCTACTACTCCTGTCTTTCTGGAATACTTTTTTTCTTCTGTACCAGAGACTATGTGTGATCAGTCAGCTTGAAGCCCTCATGTTTTCTCCTCAGGAAGTTCTTTTGTAATCATTATTATCATCATTTTACTCCTTCTCATATTCTGAAATTGTTCATTAATTTTTGTTTTGTTTTGTTAATCTTCACTCAATGATATTTTTTCCATTTATATTTAGACAAGGTGAAAGGGAGGGGGAGAGACAGAGAGAGAAAAACACTTTCCTTGAGACTGAGCAAAAACTGGCAACCCAACCAAAAGATCTTCTTCCTCTTCTTCTGTTTGAATGTATTGACTCTTAACTGATCTTAAGGTGATAATGAGTGATATCACCTTAAACTTTGGAAAAAATGTATCTATAGCTTCTATTTCAAGTTTAAAAATCACTCTTGTTTCAGACAATTGAGGGGCATGTACCAACATGTACCAAAGAAGAAACACTAATCCAACATAGGCTTTTAAGTACATATAATCCCTAGAAAATGTTGGATTCTTTTACTGATGAGAAAAAGAAAACTTGGAGAAATAAATAACATGGCTGAGGTCATCCATATACTTATTGGCAGAAGTAGGTCTTTAGAAGCAGTTTCCTGGGTCATACACAATCATCAAGGGAGACAGTCATTCCTTACATGCCAGGTAAATACTGCATCTATTCTTTGCTCCACAGATTGCACCGAGATGCTTTCAAACCTTCATCAGACAAAATGGCCATTATGTTGTACTAGTAGCCCTGTGCACAAATCCATGTGCCAGTAGCTGCAGGGCCTAGTCACTCCACACACACTGCCCAGAGTCTTCCTATGGCCCAGAGGCCCTTTGTGGCTGGGGTGGGATGCTTGCCTCATTGCCTCAGCGACAAAGTAAGCATTCTGCCAGGCCACTCACAGTGCCTGCTCTCAGCGGCCATCCCCCTAGGACTGAGGTGCTCCAGCAGGGCTGAGGGGACTGGGTGCTGCTATCTTGTGGCTATAGGCACCACCATCTTTTTGATGGAGTGATGGTTAATTTGCATATTACTCTTTTATTAGATAGGATTACCCAAGTGTGAATCCAGGCATTTCAGATCTAGATGCCTCCTTTCTTAAACTCCACTCTGTTCTTTACTGTTTAGGAACTGCCTATGGACATAGGTCCAGCATCATTTGGACAAAAAAAAAAAAAAGCGCATCATTTGGAAAAAGTGAGATAATGGTTCCTTGCATAGATACTAACACATATTCTGCATTATATTCCTACTAAAGGCCCGGTGCCCAAAAATTGTGCACATGTAGGGTCCCTAGGCCTGGTGGCGATCAGGGCTGATCTGTGGGGCAACTGGTGGGGTGATTGGGAGACCCCCACTGGCACCTGCCTTGGCTGGCCTGACACTGCTCACTCACGGGCCCCACCTCCTGCCATCACCAGTCAGCACCTGTGGGCAGGGGGCAGCTTCTGCATTGAGTGCCTGTCCCCTGAGGGTCACTGCATGTCATAGCAACTGGTCATTCTGCTGTTTGGTCAATTTGCATATTAGGCTTTTATTATATAGGATTATTTGGAGTCTAAAAGCAAAGAAACTCTAATTATTCTAAACACTGTGACCTCAGCCGAAAACTAGCAATGGTTTGATCATAGCCATTCTTAATGTAAAATAACTCAAACCTGTAAAGAATTTTTGTGAGTTTATTTCAGCCAAACTGTCAACAATTGCCGGGAAGCAGAATCTCAAAGGATTGGCATAATGCTCTGGAGAATGGCAGTTCTTCACCTTGTTTTATACATTACAATCAAAGGAGGGGTGGGGTTTAACATGAAATCCATGGGTGATAGGTTAGGGAGGCAGGAGAAAGCAAAGTGGGGAAACCTCTGGGATTAGAACAAAAGTAAAATGATAGACACACACTTCTTTTACTTAGGTGGGTGCAGGATAGTTAAGAGTAAAACAGTTAACATGGTAATAATAACAAACAAAGGAATTTATGGTCTCTATCTAGGTACCCATACTCATTTGGTTGCGCCCCAGGGTCCAGAAAAAGGGAAGTTACAAGTTACCCTGACATTTCACAAGGATATTAATGCAAAAAAGACAATAGGCTCAGGTAAGGTAAAGATTGACCTTTATCAGGGAAGATACTGGTCTAGGACAGTGGTCGGCAAACTCAGTCAACAGAGGCAAATATCAACAGTATGAAGATTGAAATTTCTTTTGAGATCCAAATTTTTTAAACATAAACTTCTTCTAACACCACTTTTTCAAAATAGATTCACCCAGCCCAGCCCAGTATATTTTGTGGAAGAGCCAAACTCAAGGGGCCTAAGAACCACATGCGACTCTCGAGCCACAGTTTGCCAACCACTAGTCTAGAACATGACTACCCACTATAAACTGTGTTTAGTTCAAATTTCAATTTTAAACCTTTCTTTGTGGTTACTTTAGGTCTTTGAGTTTGCAAAAATGCCTTCCCTGAGCTAGTCAGGTTAGCATGTGGCCTTTTTTCCCCATCCACACTTCCCCCATTTGGTAATAAATCAATCCAAAGGATGCACTGATGACCAACCTTTTGGTTGGATAATGAAGTCCCACCGTGCTAGGAAGGCTCATTCCTAGGAAGTCTGAGTTTCAGCATTTGTCTTGCTGAATAGAGTGGACCACTGGGGATGGGCAAGACCATAATCTTAGATGGCATTCAAAGTCAAATTATTATTCAAAAAATAAAAGGCAGGTAAATGGGAGGCAGTCAGATCCTATATGTCTTTGTTAAAAAGTATTCTGAATCATTTCTAATTTTTGAGCCACCATGTTTAAGTCTTTCACTGTTTGTCTTGTTTTATTTTTCTGCATCTAATATAACATTTACATACCAGAAACAAAAGTAACAATATTAAACCAGTAAACCGATTAGGAACAGAAAATGTCTAATACTAAACAAGAAAGGGCCTGAGGGGAATAAGTACTTACCATTATCTAGAAGTTCTAATTTTTCTTCTGGGAAGTTAATTTAATCTATTCCTATATTTATCTAAAATACTCATCTAGATTAGATCTATATATAATTCTACCAGGGGAATTATTAGGGAGATTTCTTAGAGGGGTTTGTCTAAAATAGGTCCTTTATAATAGACAAAGCCTGAGGAAAAATGTACTAAAACTTACATTGATAGTAGAAGATCATCAGTGTGTGGCTAAGAAAACATTAACTTCATTATCATAGCTGATAATCTGAATATCATTGTCTAGTAGATGGAAAAGATTAGCAGGTACCCAAGTTAAATTGTTCATGTCTAATAAGGAAAGGAGTCTGGGAAGACAGATATTGTTTCCACTAGGAAATCAGAAAGATGATAATAACAACATAAAAATCATTTTATATACATTCAATCAATAACAATTAGGTGATATAAGAACAAGGTTTGAGCAGCATCAAGTTGTAAGCATACAGGCCTTGTTGACATCTTGGGATAGCTGTCTATCTCCTCCGTAGTCTGCAGCTTCTCATTCTTGAGATGAAAACCAGTGTCAGAAACAGGGGCAGATGTCTATTAGTGTTTAGTCACCTGATAAGGCCTCTTTAACACTGTTGGACATAGTCTTTAGTTAATGTCTTTCCCAATGGACAAAAAAATCTCCAGGTTTGTTGTGGTCTTTGAATCTTTGTCTCTTGGGAGTACTGCAAAATGAATGTTACTAATTTATTAGTTCCTATAATGCATGCTTGCTTTTTAGTTTTCCTTGTATTTGGGAAACAAAAAATTTAAAAATCAACAATATTTTAAATAAAGTCATAAGAATAATCATTCTCAATTCAGTTAATCCCATAACTATTTTTGTTTATCCTGATTATTTGCCAGTATTTCTGAATGAAGTTATTCATTGAAATTCTATAAATCTTCATCCAGTTCAAAGATATGACCTGCTTAGAAGCCTGCAATTTAAGAGTAGGTCAGAATCTTTTTCATGGATTTTTCTAAAGATATACTATCCCTGCAAATACATCAGAGTAAAGCAATGGCTGTCCATGAATGATAAATCTTAAAAGTGGCATGGTTATAAATTTGATTATAATGAAATTGATTAAAAAAAACTTTGCTTTTCTGTAAGATATAACATTTCAAGACAACAATTTCTTGGTAAATAATCCTATCTAATAACAGAGTAATATACAAATTAACCATCAGTCCACTATACCCACAAGCCATGCCCACCAGCTAATCAGGAATGAGTATGCAAATTAACTCCAACCAAGATGGCTGCAGCCACAGAGCAAGCAGGAGGCTTGACTCCACTCAAGGCTACAAAGTTTCAATTATAGAAGATAAATAAATCCCAAATACCAGAGCCTCCATTTGGGTTGCCAGGAGGTGTGGCTGGCCTGCAAACCAGCACAGGCCCCTCCCCCAGGCAGCCCCATGCCCTAAGGGAACCCCCACCCTGATCTGGGACACCCTTCAGGGCAAACCAGTTGGCCCCCACCCATGTACCAGGTCTCTATTCTATCTAATAAAAGAATAATATGCAAGTTGACTGTCACTCCAACACACAACATGGCTGCCCCTATGTGGTCAAAGATCATGCCACCATGTGGCCTCCAAGGAGAGGGTAATTGGGTGTGATCAAGCCTGCAGGGGAGGGCAGTTAGGGGTGACCAGGTTGGCAGAGGACAGAAATTGGTGGTGACCGAGCCTGCAGGGAAGGGCAGTTGGGGGGACCAGGCCTGTTGGGGAGGACAGTTTAATAAGGCCTATTGAATATACAGGCTGGCAGGGGAACAGTTAGGCATCAATCAGGCTTGCAGGAAGTGGTTAGGGGGTGATCAGGCTGGCAGGCAGAAGCTGTTAGGGGCAATCAGAAAGGCAGGCAGGCAAGCAATCTAGAGCCAGCAGTCCTGGATTGTGAGAAGGATGTCCCAGATTGGAGAGGGTACAGGCTGCGCTGAGGGACACCCTCTCTCCCTCCGTGCACGAATGTCATGCACCAGACTTCTAATAATTCCTATAAAATGACATCAAGAATAATATAAAAATCTGTATATATTTAGATTTAATATATAATTTCAGCATATAAAGAGCAAATAGTATGTAATATCTTAAAACATGGCACATGGCTTAATGGAAGTGGTGTGTTGAGAACTGAAAATAATTCATAAACTACAAATATGTGAAACACAGAGTATCACTGGTAGGTACCTCCTCACTGCCCTCCCACAGGGAACAAATACTTTTGGCTTGTATGGTATCCCTGACCAGATACCTGCTACCCCTGAGTTCCTCTGAATCTTTGCAAGTTCCTTTTTATAGCAGGCTGAATTTTCTTTAACATTCATTTTAACAAAATATATGTATATAAATAGAACACAGTTGTTATTGATTTTTTGACAAAGCTTCCCACGTAATTTTAAGTATATTAAATAGGCCTTATTTATTTATTTATTTACTTATTTATTTTAAATTCTTTATTGTTGAAACTATTACATATGTCTCCTTTTCCCCCCATTGACCTCTCCCTGGCCAGTCCCCTCCCCCCAGCACATGCCCTCACCATCCTACAGTCTATATTCATGGGTTATGCATATATACATGCATATAAATCCTTTGCTTGCTCTCTTACCCCTCTCACCTTCCCTGCTTTCCCTCTAAGGTTGGATGGTCTTATTCTATGCTTCTATGTCTCTGGCTCTATTTTTGTTCATCAGTTTATGTTGTTCATTATATTCCACAAATGAGTGAGATCATGTGATATTTATCTTTCTCCAACTGGCTTATTTAACTTAGCATAATCCTCTCCAGGTCCATCCATGCTGTTGCAAATGGTAAGGGTTCCTTTTCTTTTTTTTTACAGCAATGTAGTCTGTTACACAGTTTTTTAATCCACTCACCTACTGATGGATACTTAGGCTGTTTCCAAATCTTAGCTATTGTAAATTGTGCTTCTATGAACATAGAAGTGCATATATCCTTTCTGATTGGTGTTTCTGATTTCTTGGGATATATTTTTAGAAGTGGGATTACTGGGTCAAATGGGAATTCCATTTTTAATTTTTTAAGGAAACTCCATACTGTTTTCCATTGTGACTGCACCAATCTGCATTCCCACCAGCAGTGCACGAGGGTTCCCTTTTCTCCTTTTCCTCACCAGCACTTTTCCTTTGTTGATTTATTGATGATAGCCATCCTGACAGGTGTGAGACGGTACCTCGTTTTGATTTACCTCTCTTGGATGATTAGTGACTTTGAGCATATTTTCATATGTCTCTTGGCCTTTTGTATACTCTTTTTCAAAAGGTGTCTATTTAGGTCCTTTGTCCATTTTTTGACTGGACTGTTTATCTTCCTTTTGTTAGGTTGTATGAGTTTTCTATAAATTTGGGAGATTAAACCCTTATTGGATATAACATTGGCAAATATGTTTTTTCTCCCATGTAGTGGGCTTTTTTGTTGTTTTGTTGGTTTCTTTTGCTGTGCAGAAGCTTTTAATTTTGATGTAGTCCCATTTGTTTATTTTCTCTTTAATTTTCATTGTTCTAGGACGTGTATCAGTAAAGATATTACTACGACATATGTCTGATATTTTGCTACCAATGGATTCTTCTAAGATTTTTATGGTTTCCCATTTTATATTTAAATCCTTTATCCATTTTGAGTTTATTTTTGTGTATGGTGTAAGTTGGTGGTCTAGTTTCATTGTTTTTGTTGTTTTACATGTATCTGTCCAATTTTCCCAACATCATTTATTGAAGAGACAGTCTTGACTCCTTTGTATGCTCTTGCCTCCTTTGTAAAATATTGAACATAATGGCTTTGGTCAATGTCTGGGTTCTCTGTTCTGTTCCATTGGTCTATATGTCTGTTTTTGTGCCAGTACCAGGCAGTTTTGAGAACAGTGGCTTTGTAATACAGCTTAATATCTGGTATTGTGATCCCTCCAACTTTGTTCTTAAGATTGTTGTGGTTATTCAGGGTCTTTTTGTATTCCATATGAATTTTTGTAAAGTTTGTTCCTAGGTCTGAAATATGTATTCAGTATTTTAATGGGGATTGCACTGAATATATAGATTGCTTTGGATAGTATGGACATTTTAATGATGTTGATTTTACCAATCCATGAGCATGGTATATTCTTCCATTTGTCTATGTCTTTCTCTATCTTTTTCAATGTCCTATAGTTTTCCATGTATAAGTCTTTTACCTCCTTAAGTTTATTCCTAGGTATCTTAATTTTTTTGTTACAATGGAAATGGGATTTTTTTTTTTAGTTCCTTATTTCTATGAGTTCATTATTGGTGTATAAAAAAGTCATAGATTTCTGTGTATTTTGTATCCTACTATATAGCAAATTCATTAAGTCCAGTAGTTTTTTTATGGAGTCTTTAGCATTTTCTATGTACAATGTCATGTCATCTGTAAATTGTGACAGTTTTACTTCTTCTTTTCCAATTTGGATGTTTTTTATTTCTTCTTCTTGTCTGATCTCTATGGCTAGTACTTCCAGTACTGTGTCAAACAGGAGTGGTGAAAGTGGACACTTCTATCTTGTTCCTGTTCTTAGGGGAAATGGTTTTAGTTTTTGCCCATTGAGTATGATGTTGGCTGTAGGTTTATCATTATATGGCTTTTATTATGTTGAGGTATGACCCCTCTATTCCCACTTTGCTGAGAGTTTTTATCAGGAATGGGTGTTGGATTTTTGTCAAGTGCTTTTTCTGCATCAACTGACATGATTATGTGATTTTTGTCTCTCTGTTTGTTTGTTTATGTGAGGTATCATATTTATTGATTTGCAGATATTGTACCAGCCTTCCATCTCTGGAATAAATCCCATTTGGTCAAGGTATATAATCTTTCTAATGTAATGCTGGATCCGATCTGCTAGAATTTTGTTGAGGATTTTAGCATCTATGTTCTTCAGAGACATTGGCTTGTAATTCTCTTTCTTTGTAGTGTCTTTATCTGGTTTTGGGAATGGAGTAATGCTGGCTTCATAGAGCTTGGAACTGTTCCTTCCTCTTGAATTTTTTGGAATAATCTGAGGAGGATAGATTTAGTTCTTCTTTGAATGTTTGGTAAAACTCCCCTGTGGAGCTGTCCGGACCAAGGCTTTTGTTTGCTGGACGTTTGTTGTTGTTGTTGTTGTTGTTGTTGTTGTTGATTTGTGTTTTCTTTTGTTTTTATTGCTTCAATTTCATTTGTAGTTATTGACCTATTCAGGTTTTTTTATTCTTCCTGATTGAGTTTTGGAAGCTTGTATTTTTCTAAGAATATGTCCATTTCATCTAGGTTGTCCAGTTTGTTGGAGTACAGTTGTTTGTAGTATTTTTTTTTACAATCCTTTGCATGTCTGTGGGGTCGATTGTTACTTCGCCTCTTTCATTTCTGATTTTGTTTATTTGGGTCCTCTCTCTGTTCCTTGGTGAGCCTGGCTAGAGGTTCATCAATCTTGTTTATCCTTCCAAAGAACGAGCTCTTGGTTTCATTGATCTTTTGTATTGTTTTGTTTTGTCTCTATATCATTTATTTCTGCTCTGATATTTATTATTTCCTTCCTTATGCATACTCTGGGCTTTTCTTGTTGCTCTCTTTATAATTCTTTAAGTTGTAGGGTTAGATAATTTATCACCAGTTTTCCCTTTTTTTTTTTAGGTAAGAGCTATGAACTTCCCTCTCAGGACTGCTTTCACTGTGTCCCATAGAATTTGAATTATTGTGTTTTCATTGTCATTTGTTCCCAGAATGCTTTTTATTTCTTCTTTGATCTCTTTGGTAACCCAATCAATATTTAATGGCATGCTATTTAGCCTCTAATGATTTTTTCATTGTTTTTATTATAGTTGATTTCTAATTTTATGCCATTGTGATCTGAGAAGATGCTTGATATGATTTCTATCTTCTTGAATTCGAAGGAACTTTGTCTGTGTCCCAATATGTGGTCTATCCTGGAAAATGTCCCAGGTGCACTTGAGAAGAATGTATATTCTGGAGCTTTGGAGTGAAATGCTCTGAAGATGTCCATTTAATTTGAACATATTTCTTTTAAGAAAATAGACTAAATCCTTGAGTTATTCCAGGTCCCATTAAAATGATTCAAAGTTATCTCTCAGTTAAAAAGTCTTAAAATTTAAACTTTGAAAAGATTGTGAAATATACTTAACCAAAAGGTTATATCATAAACTCTTTGTAAATATAGTTAAAAATATTTTTATGGTAATAACTCTAAAATATATTAATCAAATTTAAACCAGTTTTAATATTTAAAAATTTTATCACGTGGTCTCATTCATTTGTAAAATATAATGAACAACATAAACTGATGAACAAAAATAGATACAGAGATATAGAAGCATTGAACAGACGGATAAACCTCAGAGGAAAGGCAGGGGAGGGTGAGGGAGGAATAAAAAAAATCAACTGAAAGACTTGTATGTATGCATCTAAGCTTAACCAATGGACACAGACATGAGGGGTGCTGAGGGGTGGGAGAGAGCAGGGAGAAGTCAATGGGGGGAAAAGGAGACATATGTAATATTTTCAACAATAAAGAATTTAAAATATATATTTAAAATTTTGTCCAAACCACAGAATTCTGCTTAATTTATATAAGTATTTAATCTTTTTTATTAGGCCAATAAAATATTATACCCTAGTAATGCCATCCAAAGGCTGAAATTTACCACACATAATACACAGACAAACACATACTACATAAAGACCATACACATAAATACCATAACATAATTCGAATTCATAATTTTTGCAAAGAAAACGCAAGAATTTTCCCCTCAAAAATGAATTTCCATACCTCATGAATTCTATTATCACAGCCATGTTATTTCTCCCAACTTAATTTGAACTTTTAACTCTTAGAAGTCTCCATTTCCAATAGCCAATATAAAATAAAGTGATCAGCATTCTTTAGATTAATATTTATGAACACATTTTAAATGCACTCTCACTTTCAAGAAACACACCTTCAAGCAGAAGGCATTTTAACAATAGCTCAAATCCATTTTACAGAATTTCTGTAATAAAGACAAAAGCAGAAGAATTTACAGACTTATCTAGCAATCAATGTTTCAATATTTCAAGTTATTTCAAATTATCTAGAAATTCAATAACCTTAATTAAAATTCACGAATTTAGAAATGAATAGTTGAAATAAGTTAAAAGTGATTTGTTTAGGTGGCTATCTTCCAGAAATTTGTATTTTAAAAAATGGCCCAGACCAGAGTTCTGGTATTTTCAATTCAAAGGTCCTGGGACTTTGATTTTGGAAAGCCTATTATCTATGAGCATTTTTAGCTGAATAAGGGAGGTTTGGGGGAATGTAAAAGATTTAGTGGGCTTTGATATTCTGGAGCCACACACTTTTGACTCTGTAAAGAATGCATAGCAAAACAAGGACAGCTCTTTTTAATTCCTCAAGGATTGACAGATGTTGGCCAAGTGTCTAACAAATTCACCCATTTTGAAATGTTTCTTTCTATTTGAGTTATCTTTTTCTCTGAGGCTCTATAGCAATCACAGAGAGATCTAGTTCACAGGTAGCATATAGCTTGAGTGCCATTTCTGACTCAGAATGGTTTGCACGTATAGAAAAGACTCACTGATCTAAGAAGGCCTCATTCCCTGGGAACGTGAAGAAAAGTTTAGCTGCAGGGTTGCACCCCACTTAATGGTGCTTAATTTTCAGACCATCTTTTATGATTATTTTAGGTTTTGGAGTTTACACAACTGCCATGCAGGCCTTCCCTGAACTAGTTAGGTTAGCATATGGCCTCTTTTGTCCACAGTGCCATTAACTGGCCAAACCTCTCCATTGTCCACTTTATATTGGGGCCAGGCTATGTTGCAAAAGAAGATTAGCCTTTTTTCTTAAGGGACCCCAAACCAAATTTCTTCCAGTTGAAAAGTTTTCACTCCAAAAGAAAAGGAGATTCTCAAGGCCTTGTGGCCTCATTCCCCTTCTACAGAGGCATGTATAGCAAGATAAGAGTTAATCATCTCTGCAAATCTATGGCCTGTTTGGGACATTCTGAGTAGGGTAGGTCCCATATTAAGCATTCTCTCAGGCTCTCATGGAAGTTAATAATGAAGAAAAAAATTGGTTTGGTAAATGTTTGGTCAGTCTCAAGATTAGTTTCCTCTTGGGAGGTTCCTTAAAAATCATTTTCCCTTTTTGGTTTAGTATTTGGCTAATTTAGTTCTAAGTACATATTAACCTTCTGGAAAAAAAATGTGGGCATCATTAATTTTAAAAATCTCTCCCTATCAGATGAATTGGGGCAGATTTGACCAGTAAAATATATGTTGCCCCTTAACATGCCCGAGTTGAAAGGAGACAGGTTCTGATTTTAAAACAGCCATTGGTTGCTTAGATACCCCTACCATTTGTACAGAAGCTTTACTCTAAAGGAGAAGAAACTTAGACAGGTAGGGTTAACAACAGATAAAGTAGCTGCAGTATCTATGAGGGCCTTAGTAACATCCCCTTTTATGATAATTTCAATTTCTCCTAAAATATTAGAAAGAAGAAAGGGGAAATACCCTTTCATAGTCCTGAATCTGCCCTATGTTTGCTTCTGTTCTCTCTTTGTATATCACACTTCAGGATTTTTTTAAAAATAATCTTTCTTATGATGACCTGGCTTTTTACAATAAAAGACTCCTCTACAATTTCACAGCAGATCTTATTTAGTAATTCTGCTGCCTTGCTCTCAGAAACCAGTGGGTGTGTTAATTGGAATCGGTTATATGTTCTAACAGTCAAAATTTGTGAAATCATCAGGATCCTGGATAAAGTTGGGAACAATTGCTAGTTCCTCTCTAGCTGAGACCAACTTTTTTTCCCAAAGGGAGCTGTTAGAATTCCTATTCTCATTTTCCTTCCAGTCAGTGGTAATAGAAGAGACCAAAGCAGAAGGAAAAAGGGAGAGGAAAAGGCAAGTCTGCATAAGGAAACTCAGAAAGGAAGAGGGGGAATTGGAGTGTAGGCATTTATTAGTTTCAGAAGAGTTCCGAGACAATATCTAAAATTTCTTAGTTATATATATATATATATTTCTCCTTAGAAGCTTCTAATTTCCAAATTAAGATATGCTTTCAGATACTGATAAAACTTTGGCACAAAAAGGAAATATGAGTTAGGGCACTCAAAGACTAAGGAGTAGAATGGCCCCCCGGCATTCACACCGTTCATGTATGAGGAGACAAGAGTTCCTGAGTCCTAGAGCTGGATGTCGGTAACTTCTCCTGTGGCTCCATGTGTGGTATTCATCTAACCAGAACCTTGGCTGTGTCTAGAAAGCACCAGTAATGAGCTGATTTGTGCTCATGGACACACGTAGGACTGGACCTGGGAAGAACACAACCCTGCATGGTCTCTGAGCAGCAAGAAGGGGCCCTGCTACCTCCTGAGGAAGAAGAGATTTTGGAGGTAAAGCAGGTAAAGAAATCCCAGGAGATAAAATGAACATAGAAAGAATGAAGGAGCCATTCCTAGGACTTGTCTGGATCCATTAAAAGGGTCAAGGAGCTCAGTCCTCTTTCAGAAAGAGCTAGGCACAGTAAAGCAAAAAATTCTTCTTACTCGAACAAGTAGTAAATTTATTGCCCACCTCTCTGAAACAAAGCAAATTACAAGGTGAAAAAAGCTATATAGCAACAGCATGGATGGGCCTGGAGAGCATTATGCTAAGCAAAATAAGCTGGTCAGAAAAATAAGTATCACATGATCTCACCTATTTGTAGAATATAATGAAAAACAAAAACAGATCCAGAGACACAGAATCATTGAGCAAACCATCAAAACTCAGAGGGAAGGCAGGGGTGGGTAGGCAGGGAGCAGGGAGATGGAGGGAGGATCAACCAAAGAACATGTATGCATATAAGCATAACCAATGGACAGACAATGAGAGGTGGGGGCAGGCTGGGAGAGGACAATGAGGGGAAAAGGGGACATGTGTAATACTTTCAACAATAAAGAAAAATAAAAAGAAATTTACATGCTCATTTGGGCACAATCACAAGCATATAACTGATGTAGCATATTGAAAAAGATGATAGTCTGTTTCTTTTTTTTTTTTTTAGCTTGGCTTTTGGTTTGACAGGTTTACATTCAATGTCTTATCTTTGAGTATGCATTTACCTTGCTGAAAGGGATCACTATACTAAGAAAATGATCTATTCTATTGGTATCATTTATTAACTACTAATACCACTTTTTATAAATGGATACAATTAAATCATAGACTGGAGGCTTTTGCTGAAATTCTCCCTTCTCCTTTCTGAGCTTATTCTAATCTCTGACTGGAACTTGTAAACAGCTGTCCAGAACTGATGAGATGACCCTGTTTGGGTCCCCATCAGCTCAGCAGGAGAGACTGTCATGCTTAGGAGCTGGGTGTCACTGATGTAGGTTAAAGTAACAAACTAAAGTGCAGTCGAGGGAAAAGCTTATAGGCTAATCCCTCTAAAGATTCCCTTTACACAGAGCTGAGACTTTAGGAGATAAATGTTAAAGGAAAGTAATTACTAGAATAATAACATATACATGTGGTTAAAATGCTCAGTGTACTGAAAGTAGGGAGCTTTCTTCAAAGATTAGTTTGAAACATAATCTGCCAGGCTCCTCCTAAGTGTCCCCAAGCCTGCCTACTCCCTCTCTGCCTCCATAAAGGGTAGAATTTGCCCCCAAATATTACCTCACCCTTTGTACCCATGCAGAATGTCTTCCATCCAGAGGTTTCAGTGTTTTCACAAATGTAAATCAAGCCTCAGCATCACTTCTGTCACAGAGATGGTTCATTTAAGTAACACAGAAATTCACCTAAATGGCCTACTCAGGGTCACCTGACAAGTCCTTTGTGTCATCTGGTATTGGATATTCAAAGTGTAAAAATACCTTGCAGCCTCAATACAGTTCCAATCTTATTGCATCCTTAGCAAGTACCACTGGAAGGACAAATCATCTTCCTTCATCTTTACAGCAAGGCTCCTACCACTTGGCCTTCCTCAGTCTCACCGAACAACCACATTCCTGGGAACCCAGACTTAAGACTTCCTCTTTCCTCTCTTACCTGCCCCCAAACCTAAGTGAGGACAGAACATGACTGTTTTTTTAAGATATTTTATGAGTCATTTTGATTAAATAAATAGTTGGCCATATTTTCTTTTGTTCCCCAAATTGGTTATTAATCCAGTGAACAAATATTGATTAAAAGCTTCCTGTGTTGCGATTCACTGTGTCAGACACAGGAAACAGTACACTCATGCTCCTTCCTTAATGAGAAGGACAGACAGTAAACAAGAATCAGCCACACTGTGGTCAGTGCTATGACGATGACAAATGTGATGAGCTGGGTGAGGCAGGTAGGAATGGATAGACCAGGGAAACTCACTAAGCAGGTGATATTTGAACTGAGACCTGGAGCATGAGAATAAGTCAGACCTTTCCTTCCTTCCTTCCTTCTTTTCCTTCCTTCCTTCCTTCCTTCCTTCCTTCCTTCCTTCCTTCCTTCCTTTCCTTCCTTCCTTCCTTCCTTCCTTCCTTCCTTCCTTCCTTCCTTCCTTCCTTCCTTCCTTCCTTCCTCCTGCTCTCCTTCCCTCCCTCCTTCCCTTCTTCCCTTTCTTCCTCCCTCCCTCCCTTCCTTCTTTCCTTTTCGCATCTTACAGATTTTCATTCCTAATAAAGTAAATAACAATCTTTAATATTCCACATTTTTAAAGAAAGCTCTTTGATGGTCCTTTTATTTTATTTTTTCTTGAGAGTATAAGGGTCATTAGACCAAAAAGTGAGAAAACCACTATGGTTCATCCCCAACCAGGATTAGTCCATTTCTCGCTCTGACCTCATAAGGTGCCACTGTTATCAGATTGCAAATCACTCCTGTATAAGGTCCTGGCTGAGCTCAGAAAGCTGATTGGTAGTGAGTGATTGGATATTGACAGTGGACTGATTTGTAATTGTTTTTGCATCTTCTTCCTCTTCATCCTCCTCTTTCTCGTCCACCGCCTCTCCTTCCACTTATCCCCTTCAGTGGGAACAGATATCAGATAATATTTTTTTACATTACCATGTGTGATTACTTTGAAAACACTTCTGCAACGAGGAGTGGCATATTGCAACTATGTCATATTGAAGAGCATTAGGAAGGGTTCCTTTGGTGAAGTTAGACTGGCATATTGTTACCAGCACAAAGTGGCCATGAAAATTGTCAACTGTGAAGATTCCTTGAATGCATTCCAAGAGATTCATTCTCTTAAAAAACGGAACCATCCTAACATAGTAAAATTATTTGAAGTCATTACCACCGACTATCAAGTATACCTCTTTATGGAGTATGCCTATGAAGGGACATCACATGATTACATAGAATAGTTTGGCCCTCTGTCAGAGAAGGAAGCTCAAGCCCCATTCTGTCAAATACTCTCAGCCGTCCATGGCTGTCATCAAATATAGTACACCGGGACATACAGCCAGAGAATATTCTTCTTGATACTGGGTTGAATGTAAATTTAGCTGATTTGGGACTCAGTAGGGTATTTATGAAAGAAAAACTGACCACTTTCTGTGGCACTACCCACTATAGGGCTCCAGAGTTGGTCCTGTTTAAACCCTACAAGGGCCGGAAGGTGGACATCTGGAGCATGGGGGTCGTACTCTACAGGATGCGGACCAGGGAATTTCCATTTGTAGGCAAGACTTTAGAAGAACTTACAGAATATATCTTGAGTGGGTGCTTCTTTATTCCATATTTCCTGTCTGAACAATGCCATAAGCTGTTACGAAAATGATAAACCTCAATCCCAGCCACAGACCCACCCTGGAAGTTATCATGAGAGACCGCTGGGTCAATGTTGGGCAATCAGCAGAAATCACCATACATCAAGCCACTCTGGGATGACTTAGACCAACAAAAGCCCAAATTATGAAGACCTTGGGCTAGAGAAGCACAAAACACAAGAATTATTCACAGATAAAAAATACAATAACATTATTGGGACTTACTGCATCTTAGACAAACTGAAAATGAATATCTGTGGCCGAAAGATCAGGGTAAGGTCCTGCTCCTCCCCTGACCCCAACATCAGTCTTTCCACAACCCAGGAGGTTTGGGCATCAGGAAGAAGGGTAGAGACCCTGGGACTCCACCACCAAGCCTAGAGTCACATATGCCCACTCCCCCAGGAAGCATGCAAGAGAATACCACTCTTCCCCAGGCTGCATGCAAGGGAGCACCAGACTGTATGCAAGGGAGCACTCACCTAGACAACATACAAGAGAGCATCACCACTTCCCCAGGCTGCATGCAAGGGAGCACACCCCCAGACAACATGCAAGGGAGCACCACCACTCTCTCAGCTTCATGCAAGAGAGCACTCCCCCAGAAAACATACAAGGGAGCATCACCACTTCTCCATGTTGCTTGTAATGGAGCACTATCACTCCCTCAGGCTGTATGCAAGAGAGCACCATCATTCCCCCAGGCTGCATGTAAGGGAGCATCACCACTCCCCCAGACAACTTGCAAGGGAACATTACCACTTCCCTAGGCTGCATTCAAGGGAAGACCATCACTCTGCCAGACTGTATGCAAGGGAGCACTCCCCCAGACAACATGCAAAGGAGCACCACCACTCCCCCAGCCTGCATGCAAGGGAGCACCATCACTCCCTCAGGCTACATGCAAGGGAAGACCACCACTTTGCCAGGCTGCATGCAAAGGAGCACCACCACTCCCCTAGGCAGCATGCAAGGGAGCATCACCACCCCGCCAGACAACATGCAAGGGAACATCACCATTTCCTCAGGCAGCATGCAAGGGAGAATCACCACTCCCCCAGGCTGCATGCAAGAAAGTATCACCTCTTCCCCAAGCTGCATGCAAGTGAGCACCACCCCTCCCCCAGACTGCATGCAAGGGAGCACTCCCCCAGACAACATGCAAGAGAGCACCACCACTCCTCCAGGCTGCATGCAAGGGAGTATTACCACTCCCACAGGCTGCATGCAAGGGAGCGTTATCACTCCCACAGGCTGCATGCAAGGGAGAAACACCACTCCCCCAGGCTGCATGCAAGGGAAGACTACCACTCCCACAGGCTGCATGCAAGGGAGAAACACCATTTCCCCAGGCTGCATGCAATGGAGGACTTCTACTCCCCTTGGCTGCATGCAAGGGAGCACCATCACTCCCTTGGATAGCATGCAGGGGAACACCACCACTCCCCAAGATAGGCTGGAATGAAGCATCACCATTCCCCCAAAGTGCAGGTGAGGAGGATCACTATCCAACCAGGCAACGTGGCACCAGGGGAAGACCATTCAACCAGGCAGCATGGTACCAGGGAGGAACATCCAACCAGGTAGCATGCACAGGGGAGGAACATCCAACCAGGCAGCCTGTACCAGTGGAGGACCATCCAATCAGGCAGCCTATACCAGGGGAATGACCATCCAATCAGGCAGCCTGCACTAGGGAGGACCATCCAATCAGGCAGCCAGTAGCAGGGGAGAACCATCCAGTCAGGCAGTCTGCACTAGGGGAGTACCATCCAGGCAGCAGGGAAGCATGAACAACAACTCCTGGAAACAACCTAGAACTAAGGACTGACATTCTGAGACCAGTACTCCAATATGACCCTAAGGTCTCTCCATGCCACCCACAGCAGCAGCAGTACCAGAAGCTGTGGTAGAGCGCCTGAGGGGAGAAACAATGACAACTCTCTTCAAGATGGGAACTCTTAATGAAGGGACCCTTGCCTCTGCCACTGGCCAGAGCCAGAACCCGGCAGGGGGTGACTAGAAGGGTCTTCAGATTTTTCATAAAAATTCCTTTGTTGTACATTATGCACTGGCAAACAGCGCATAGGAAGGACACAAGTGACACCAATGTAATTTTCAAAGGAGTGAAGAGTGGCTGGCCAAACCCAGGCAGAATGCAAGAGAGGAGGACAGTTCATCTGGTCAGAGCTTGAGAGGAGGACCGTTCACTGAGCCCGAGCCCAAGCCCAAGAGGAGGACAGTGTGTTCAGCCATAGCCCAAGAGAAGGATAGTTCATTCAGCCAGATTATGAAAACCTTGGGCTGTAAGCAGAACGAAATACAAGAATCATTCACAGATAAAAAATACAATAACATCATTGGGACTTACAGCATCTTAGACAACATGAAAATGAACATCTGTGGCTGAAAGATCAGGGTAAGGCCCTACTCTTCCCCTGACCCCCAACATCAGTCTTTCTACAACCCAGGGGGTTTGGGCCTCAGGGAAAAAGGGCAGAGACTCTGGGATTCCACCACCGAGCCTAGAATCAAATATGCCCACTCCCCCAGGCAGCCTGGAAAGAAGCACCACCACTCCCCCAGGCAGCATGCAAGGGATCATCACCACCCCCCCAATCAGAGTGCAGATAAGGAGGATCACCATCCAACCAGGCAGCGCAGCACTAGGGGAGGACCATCCAACCAGGTAGTACGCACCAGGAGAGGACCATCTAACCGGGCAGCACAAACCATGCGAGGATCATCCAACCAAGCAGCACGCACCAGGGGAGGACCTTCCAACTAGGCAGCATACACAATGGCAAAACCATCCAACCAAGTAGAGCATACCAGGGAAGCATGGACAACAACTCCCAGAAACAGCCTAGAATTAAGGACTGACATCCTGAGAACAGCACTCCAGCATGACCCCAAGATTTCCCCCGCCACCCACAGCAGCAGCAGCACCAGAAACTGTGGTGGAGCCCCGAGGGAAGAACCAACGACAACTCTCTTCAGGATGGGCACTCTTAGGAGAACAGTTCATCTGGTCAGAGCCCAAGAGAGCAGGACAGCCCATCAGGCTAGAGCCCAAGAGGAAGGCAGTTCATCCGGCCAAAGCCCAAGAGAGCAGGACAGTCCATCCAGTCAGAGCCTAAGACGAGGACAGTTAATCCAGCCAGAACGTGACAGACAGTTCACCCAGCCAGAGCCTAAGAGTTCATATGGCAGAGCCCAAGAGAGGAGAACAGTTCACTCGGCCAGTGCTCAGGAGAGGATGACAAGAGGGAGGCAGGCCATGTGGTGTGAGACATGAGCCAGAGGCTGGATACGAACTGCTGTGGTTAGAGCGGTGCCAGAACTACATGCAATGTGGGCAAGCTGAGAGGGCTTGGGCCAGTGGACCATGGAGGTGTGCAAACTGCCTAGGCATTCTCTGCATGGGATTCACGTCAGGACAGTATCCAGCATCTCCATGACCTTCAGAAGGATCTTATCCAAAATACCTTCTGAGCTTGGCAGACTGCCGGGAGCCCCCTCTTTGTGGAGAAGCTGCCTTCCCTGTGAGTCCATCCCTAGGTCCCCACTAGAATGAAACTTCAGAGACTGGACTGTTTTTTCCTGGGGCTCTTCTCCCTCCCCTCCTCTCCTTTTGGGGGGGGTCTTATTTAAGTATTTGATTCTCTCAAGTTTTGTAATAAACTTGATGCTGTAGAAAGATGTATTGGATATTCTGTTTTTCATCCTCTGCATCCTATAATTTGAGAAGCATGTTGTGATGTAGTACTAGGACTCGACCACAGGAACTCCAACAGTAACAAATGTGGTTCTGCAGGGAAAGACCAGCACCCAGCATGCTGGATGGGCTCCAGACAGCAGAGGGTGAAGCAGGCAGAGGTCTCCATTCTCAGGCAGCTGATTGCCTGGATGCTCTGTGACCTCAGCAGGAGTCACCTCTTCTGACCTCTTGGCTTTGCTCACTTCCCTCTGTGCTGGTGTCATTCTTAGTTGGGCTTTCCCGTCATTTAAGTCAGACTTTTATATCCCTAGAGGAACAGTGCTCCAGGTAGAGGGAACAGCAAAGCTTAAAAGAGAGCTCAAGTGGGAAAGAACTTGACTTTTCTCAAGACTGTCAAAGAGGAGTGAGCAAGTGTCAGAACAGTAGGAGTTGTGGCTGCAGATGAAGGGCAGAGCTTCTGGGCCATGGGAAGGAGTGTGGAGTTTATTTTGAGAACAATTACCAACCCATGAAGGGTTTTAAGCAAGGAAATAATATGATCTGATTTATGTTTAAAACTAGTAAATTGTGGAGTATATCTTTCCTTTGCAAACAACAAGATTCACCAGGCAGAACACGTTTTCTTATAATCACTGAAAATATATGAGTTGGAAACCAAATGTATTTTTCTTACTTTAATCCTTTCCACATAAATTCCAGTAACACATAGAAATGCAAATGAATTTATTATTTTAAAAGGGAAAGACTTATCTACTTCTGTGGAGCAGATTTGTTGTCTTACATTATTGATTAGCTGACTTGCTAATCACAGGGGAGTTTTACCAAACATTCAAAGAAGAACTAATACCCATACTCCTCAAACTATTCCAAAAAATCCAAGAGGAAGGAACACTTCTAAACTCTTTTATGAGGTCAGCATTACCTTAATCCCAAAACCAGAGAAAGACACCGCAAAGAGAGAGAATTAACTTTCAGGTCAATATCCTTGATAAACACAGATGCTAAAATCCTCAACAAAATATTAGCAAATCGAATCCAGCAATACATTAAAAAGATCATACACCATGACCAACTAGAATTTATTCCAAGATGCAAGGCTAGTACAATATTTGCAAATCAATAATTGTGATATATCATATAAACAAACTGAAAGACAAAAATCACATGATCATAGCAATAGTTGCAGAAAAAGCTTTGGACAAAATCCACTGCTCATTTTTATAAAAACTCTCAGCAAAGTGGGAAGAAAGGTAACATACCTCTGCCTAGAATGTGTTTCTGTGACTTTGTACACTTTTCTCCTTATGCTCAGGTCTCATATACATAAAGGTCTTCTTGGGATATCTTTTCTAAGATGTGCCTGCTTCCATCACCCAGGTATAGTCTTCTCTCTCTCAGAACCTTGTATGTTTTCTTCATACCACTTAACAGAGTATCCAATTACTTTATTTGCACATTTATTTACTGGTTCACCATCAGTTTATTCCCATGAACCAGCAGCTTTCTGAGGGCTAGGACTATGACTATCTCAATCACTGTTGTATTCTTGGTATTCACCACAGGCTGCCACATGACAAGTGCTCAGTGAGTAAATAAGGTAATGTTGTGACTTTAAAAAGCGCCTTTACTTTCCAAGTAAAGGATGGATGGGCACTATAAGATCATTGGGTTGATAGTGAAACCCAATTTACTGATGTTAAAACAGGATTGGACAGGAAGCACAAGTTGTCCAAGGTCATTTAGTGAGTCAGTGGTAGAGTCAAAAATACAACTCAGACAGTGTTATTTAAGACCTATGCCCTTTCCATCTCGAGAAAATACCAAGTTGTATTAATTAAATCTCAGCTTCCAAAATGCCAGTCCTTGTTTTCAAGTAGAATTGCAACTCTATGGATATCCAGAGATATGAGGCCAAGACCCCCTTGCACTCCTTCCTTCAATTAAGTTCTGATGACATGTGACAGGTAGCAGCAAATCCTTCAAAGCACACAAACTTCCATCTTCACATTTGACAGATGCCAAGGGCCTTGGGCATGAGGGGGGATCCAGCAATTTTCCTTTCACATTTGCCTGGTCACCCCGAGGAGAAGAGGGCACTTACCACTTCTCATCCAGCATGCCTATCTCCACCAATCAATCAGTTGGCTACTGTGGAGCAACCCCATCCATGTTATTGCACCTCTAAACATTATAGCCCAGCATACTTTAGCATGCACATTGTAATTGCATAGCTAAGGTTGGGGCAAGAAAAAACGGGAATTCCCTAAGTGGACATCTGTTTTTCCTCAAATGGGCCAGGTTTTCAGGTTATCATCTCATTAGCAGGCCTATTAGGAGATATTCCAGATCAACTGCAGTCTTCCTTCATGGTAAGAAAAGGGCCATTGTCCTAGAAAGCAACTGCTCACCTCTGGGTTAAATCAAGCTCTAATCTTCATAGCTGATCCTCATCAGACTCTGACTACCATTTGAGGAACCTAAAATATAACAGAACTCATTGCTGCTTAGATTAGTGTTCTGCTTGGTTCACATCCTCTTTTGCTAAGGGAGCCATATTATTTAGCTTCCAAACCAAGACAGTCTTCAGAATAAAAAGAAACCCCCTTAATACTTACCCCAGGATTTTAGGCACATCACTTAGCTTGCTTGGCCCATCTGCCAAGACTCACTCAAATGCACATCCTCCACTGCCTTCCATTTATAAAAAATGTTCCAAGCATGTTTATATCCATATAATAATCTAGTGAACTATTGGGGGGGTAGGGAGTATAATCTCCATTTAAAAATGAAGACACAGAGGCAGGATTAGGTAAGGAGATTGCTTAAGGTCCCACCGAAGTTAGTGGCAGGATAGGATTAGAAATCAAGTCTCTTTACTGTAGTCCAATAAAAAAAACCCAAGTCTATCTCCTTCTTCCACTGTTGGTCAATGGTGATTTACATAACTATCAAAATTTAAAAGTGGGGAAGGGAGCTTTTAAAGTCATAAGATGAGCTTCTACTAGGAACAAATCACTAGTCAGTAAGAAATCCTAAGCTAAAGAAATTGCTCTCTCTTTGCCTAATACAATTTCCAGTGGATTTTATATAGAAATAGGAAAACATATACACTCAGAGATGCATACATTCCTTACATTCCTTTCCAAAGGTAATCATCAACAGAACATGTACCTACACTTCTCTGATCAAAGCATGTCTCATTCTGTAGTGTGGTTTGTGAAGATCTTTCCTCTTAGAGGTAAGAACCAGGTCTGTATCACCTTTATATTCCACCTCTTGATACAATACCTGGCCCAAGCAGGTGCTCAAATTCCATGAATGAATGAATGGATGGACAGATAGGTGCAAGAATGGAAGAGTACATATATGGATAGGTGCATGCAAGGACATATGAAATGAGTTGTCACCTTTGATAAGGGATCAGCTATATTTACAGAACTATTTAGAACTTGATAAGTAGATCATATTTAAGTTTGACCTTGGATGTCCAATTTTTCCCTATTGACAATTCAAGTGCTACAGTGCAAGAAATAGAGGAAAGAAAGGGGCTGGAGAACATCCTACCCACACCAGGGAATATGGTGAATGCAGAAACATAAACTTCTGAGAAATAGCACCTTTTAAGGCAGCCACAGGGCATGAGAAAGAGAAGGAAAGCCAACTCAACAGACCCTTAGAGGTCCTGGGGTCTAGGCCAAGTCCAGCAGAGGTCAAGATAGGGCACATACTAGTAGATAAAGCTTTGAGGAAAAACACAGGGGAACAGAAGAGAATTATAATATTCACCAGCAAAGAATTCTAATTCACTCTATCATGAGCCACGGTGGTAATTTCATATATTTTATTGTTCCTTTGAACTATAAAAGCAAACCAAATACCCATTAAAGGCAAGCCTGCAAAACCTCTCCTTTATGGTTGGAGAGGCTTGTTTAGAGGCCACAAAAACAAAGGCACCCCTGGTATATATTTTCAAGGAACTCCCTTGCCGAACTTCGGTCAAGTATACACCCCAGAAAAATCTCATTTGTTCTGAAAGGAAGAAAGCATGACCCGTGTACCAGGAAGACAGTGAAATCCTAGATATTTTGGAATCAAAAGAGCTGGTTTCTAGTTCAAGGTCTGCCACACATCAGACAGGGAGCGTCAGCCAAGACACTTAATTTCTCCATGCCTTGGTTTCCTACCTGTTAAACAAAGCTGACAATGCTCCTGGCTCACAGGCTGTGGTGAAGGGGAAGAGAGCCTGCCACAAAGCACAAACAGCCATTTGGTGACTTTGAAGTGCTCTGCAGATGTCTGGTGGTATCATTTGTCTATTTTACAGATTAAAAATTAGATACGGTTTGTTTGCAGATAAATGTTTCTCAAATACCAGTATTTTAAATAAAAAGTTGAAAAACAAAGTCAAACCCTAGCAAACTGTTATCATTTCTGGGGTCTCACATTAACTTTGAGATTATCCCAAATTAATGTATTTCTCTGCTTTGTCAAGAAAGGCCTACAACTCAGATCACTGTCCTCAGTGCTGAAAACGTGGACATTTTATGTGGAAGAAAAACATAAGGCTGGTAGAGTATGAGCCAGTACAAACAACCAGGTCTCTGTCCAACACAGGCCCAGGCCCAACTTAATTGCATGTTAATACATTTCCAGTCTAAAAGGCCAGATTTTCTCACAGCCCTCTCCAGTGCCATTACTTAGGAGAGAACCTAGTCCAATACACATTTTCTTGAATTGAATCTTAAATCTGAATATAATATGGTAACTTCTGAGTTGTTGGATTCAGCCAGCAAACTTCTTTTTGATAACATCCTCCCCAGCTAAAATCATCTCCCCAAACTTGCATTTCCTGTGGCAGCACATATATTTTTCTACTCATTTCTGTTGCTGTGGTAAAATGAGCACTTTCCCAAGGAGTGATCATAACAATATAGAATAGTCCCTCTTTCCATGGGCCTGAAACTAAAGACAATTTTAAGGATTCAAGTTCACCGCCACTTTCAAAGATGTGTGTGTTAGGATGGTCAAACTCCAAAAATGAAAGTCAGGCAATAGAAGTGAAGAAGATGTTAAATCCTCATGTTTCTGAAAAGCAAGTACCCAATGCAAACTCAAGAGTATCCACCATGTACATAGACACCTACATCATTTGTGCAGGGGATAAGGGTTATCCAGGAGGATGAGACCCTGGAAAGGTAGGCTCTGGGTAGTGTTTCTCCTTGGGCATGCTTATTGCATAAAATAGAAAAAATGTAGAATGTTATAAAGAAGAAAATAAAAATCAGCTAAATTTCCGTGACATAGAGATATTCATGGTTAAATAAATGAACATATATAAATAAAATGAGAAGTACTATATAATGAATATAATTCTGCATCCCACAGCTCTCATCTAAAATTACTTTAAAGCTTTTTCTAATGATGTTCAATGTTTATATTTCATTTCATGAACACCCACACAGCACTTACTCTGTACCAGAAACTATTCTAAGTGCTTCACCAGCATTAATTCCCACAGCAGGCTTATGAAGTGACAATTATTACCCCTACTTGCAGTCGGGACACTATGGGATCACAGAGCAAGTGGCAGAGCTAGAGTTCAAACCTGGTCATCTGTCTCCAAAGACCTTGCCCTTGACCACATACTGGACTGCTTCTGTAATCTTTTCAAACCTGAATTTTTATTATTCCATAATAGTCCAGTTCAGTCTCCTAGGATTGGGGTGATATCACACTAAAGATCCCAAAGTCTCTTCCAGCCAAGGGCCCTTCAGCTTTCTGAGTTATCCTTCTATTGATTATAGGGAAAGGCAAGAATCCTGAATATCAGTTGTGGTAGGACTCACTGGGACAGGCTACTTATAGCAAATTGGGGAAAACTTAAAGAAACACCAGTGTGAGAGCACTAGCTATTTGACTTCTGGCATCTCCACTGGGTGTCCCAGGGAATGGCTGTTTCTCCACTTACTCGGTAAGGCAACCATTTAATTTTCTGATGCCTCATTTCTCATAAATGACACAAGGGCACTTACACCTGCTTGACAAGATGTCTGTGAGGCTTAAGGAGACAGATAGATGAACCTGAAGTACCTGGCCCAAGCTGTTTTCTTTTTGTTTTTAATTTACCTGTTGATTCAAGTGAATATCTACTCAGGCTTTATCCACTGTATTGGGAAGGACAGATTCTGGAGTTAGACAAGTTTGGACTGACTTCCGGCCCTGCCACTGCCTATCTGTGGCATTATGGGCAAGTTTCTTACAGTCTCTAAACCTCTGTTTCTTTATCTGTGTAACAGATATAACAATGGAACCCACCACAGAGGGTTATTGTAAGGATTAAATAAGCTAATGCATGTCAAAAAATTTAACATCTAGCAAAGACTCAATAAGTCATGGACACTGATACCATTGATTTGGTCATTTTCCATATTCTCTGCTCTCTCCTACTTATTTAATTTGCCTCTTTAAGGTGAAGCCCTGGAAGGGAGCAGGTGAACTGACAAAAAGGCCTGAGTCTATATTATAAAGAGATGATATGCAAATTGACTGCCACACCAACACACAAGATGGCTGCTCCCATGTGCTCAAAGATGGCTGCCCCCATGTAGACACAAGATGGCCATAACAAGATAGCCAGCAGGGGAAGGCAGTTGTTGGCAATCAGGTTGGCAGGGGAGGGCAGTTAGGGGTGACCAGACCAGCAGGGCATGCCAGTTTGGCATCGATCAAGCTAGCAGGGGAGTGGTTAGGGGGGTAATCAGGCTGGCAGACAGAAATGGTTAGAGGCAATCAGGCAGGCAGGCAGGCAAGTAGTTGGGAGCCAGTAGTCCTGGGTTGTGAAAGGGATGTCCAACTGCCTATTTAGGCCTGATTCTACCGGGATCGGGCATAAACGGACAGCCAGACATCCTTCATGGGGCCCCAGATTGGAGAAGGTGCAGGCTGGACTGAGGAACACACATCCCCAGTGCACGAATTTCATGAACTGGGCCTCTCGTAACAACATAAAAAGCCTCAAGGAACCAGAGTCCTAGGAGAGGTTAGAGACCTGGTCACCCTCCACTTCCCACCTATCTCAACACTGAGGTGACCTGATTGGGAGTGCTAGCCACCACCACAGAATTACTGGGGCTGTGAGGACCTCTTTCAGCAACTCCAGAGAACCATTATTATCTTCTTTTTAAAGGAACCACCTTCTCCCTTCAGCAAGAACTTCTGAGAGTTCTGTCCTGCCCTTGAGGAACATCTATTCCTAAAGCCTCCTTCCTTGCATTACAAGTGAGGTTTGCAAGAAGTTGGCTGCCACCACCCACACCTTCCAGATTCAGTGCTAAAACTCCCTGGGGCTCTGAACTGACATGTGCCCAAGACACCCATTATTAGCAGCCTTAGGTGGAGCATTCTGGAGTGATGGGCCAGGAGGCAGGGCTCATTCTGCTAGAAGGCAGGTGCCACATCAGTATTTCCACTCAGCCCTGAGGCTGAAAGGGAGGAATAGGATATTCCTCAAAGCCAGCATGGTAATTGCAGGGGGCATTAAGCTCCATTAAGCTAATAATCTGCCTGAAATCATTCACCTTCAACCTCTAAAAAGCATCTTCAGAGGGGGAAAAAAAAATGTGGGTGGGGAGGGTGCAGATGGAAGATTAGGAGCTGATGTCTAGAATTCCTAAGAAGACTTCCTAAGAGGTCTTGGGATTCTTAGGGTACAGAGCTAACCAACTAAATCTATGCTCAAAATGGGCAAAAGGGGGGCTGTTAGTCCCAAGCCAGAATCTGGGCCTGGACTAGAGGTCCAAGATTTTTTTTTTGTTTCCCTCTGAGCCTATGTGACTTGGTCAATGGACAGCTGACCAAGGGAACCACTTGCCCACATGCATTCCTACAGGTTTATTCCTGTCTGCCAGGGTTGAATGGATAGGAAGTGATTTTGTATAACCAACCAACATAAGAGAAAGTGTTTCCATCTGGGTGGAATGGATCTTTGCTCAGAAAACTGCATGTAAGAGTTTGATGGCTACAATAACTAGCTGAGAATGAACAATCCTTTGCAAAAAAAGGGGGGAGGGAAGCAATCTATTTAGTAGCTAAATAGAATCCTATACCCCAAAGTCAAAAGTTTCAGGAAGCAGAGATATGAGAGACCAAACCCATTGTGCATAAACCCTTTCCTGTGACTAGGGTGTGGGGAAAGAACCTTGAGGCTGGTTCCACCCTCAAGGTCTATAGAAGTCCACCCACTTATCGAAAAATCTCATTGAATCAAAACCCTGTTATCTAAAATTCACAATACTTTGGATATGGAATGCTTGGATGCTTTAGGGAAGGCACATTGATGAACACAATATGGGGCAAATGTTTAGCTTCACTGAATCTTCCCAATCCCCTCAGCACATAGTAGCACAGAGGGAGCTAAATAATCCTATTTTGTCCATCAGAGCTGATTCTTGACATTTAAGGCTCGCTTTATTTAAAGGCTGTGGGCCCCGGTTTTATATACACTCTTTACAAAAATGTAAGAGACAGGAGGTTTATAGATTGATGCTTGCCATATGCTGGAGAGGAGCACTTATCCTTTGCTTTCCTACTAAGTAGTAGGCATGGGGCAAGGTGATTGACACTGACGTCACTTCTCATAGTAAATCTGTGGGGGTAGATGTTAATCCTACAAAAAAAAGAAGAAGAAGAAGAAACCAAGGCCCAGAAACATTATGTAACTACCTGGGGTCACTAAGCAAGTGAGCACACTGCTGAATTCAAAATCAGGTCAAAGCCTGCACACATGGCATCCCCAGGAATTCAATAATAAAGCTTCCTTTGGTGCAACTGGGTCTTCACTCTGGCAGCTGCGCAGGGATAAAGAGATGGAGATGGCAGAGGGTGAGGCAAATGCAGCTCAGCAGCCTGTTGTCCCTATGGTCCAGCAAGAGATGACCAGGGCCCCTCCACCCTCCACCCCTTTAAGGAAACCAGAAACTTGGGGAAGGAGGAGTTTCTCCAAAGACTATAACTAAGTTACGTCAAAGGGAGAGAGGAAAGCACTCATGACCAGCTGAAGAATAGAAGAATATTTCCTTAGAAGGTTCCTAGGCATATCCAAGAAGTTGGAGAATTAAGGAAAAGCCAGTTTTCTCAGGTATGGCAGTAGGTGGTACCTGTGGGAGGAGCCAGCTATCAACAGCAACAACCTCGAATGTGCATAAAATACTATTCAGAGTTTTTATGTGGACCCCACCAGAGCCCTGTAAGGACAGTAAGCTGCGAGCCAGAGGTCATGATGACAGATGAAGACCTTGGTGCTTAAATTTATTAAATGATTTACCTATTCCACCGTTGTGACTCCAGCCAGTGGCCAGAACTTCCCCAGGTCACTCCCTCCCCTAGTGGTCAGCCCTTTGCTCTCCTGTGTCTTTTGTGGTTGGGTTTCTTTTTACTTCCTACCTATGCAAACAACTCCGAAAGCCAGGGGAAGGGTAATTTGTTCACCCATCCATCCATCAATCCATCCATCCAGTTAGGCAACAAACATCTGAGTGCCTACTAGGTGCCAGGCACTGCTTTTGGAACTAGGGATATGACATGAAAAATTAGACAAAGTCTCTGCAGGAGAAGGCATTACACGTAAGGGAACAAGGAGTACAAGAGTGAAGACTACAAGGGGGTAGAAGCAAGTAGAAGGCTAGTCAGAGAGATAGCATGGAGATACAACTCAGTGTAGGTCCCAGGCTGTAAAGGAGAAAAGAAGTGATATTCCCTCTCAACCCTGCCATTCCAGCTGTGGGAGTCCAGTTGGGTCCCAGGATATACCTTCTCAGTGGACCACAGCATCACTGTCCCTGAGCTAAAAATTCTGAAATCAATAAATTAACATCTCAGGACTTAGGAAATAGGCAGCAGAGAAGGCAAGGATAGGGAACCTGCCCACATGGAGGGCCACATTACTCCTCTATTCCATAAGTTGTAACATTTGGAATGTCTTAGCCATCACCAACTCAGAAAGGCCCTGGAAGTGCCTCAGCTACCTTATTACTCTAACCTACTTTTAATCAGTCAAAAACCGCACCCAAAGACACAGTTCCTAGCATGAAAAGCTGTAATGAGGCCAGCAGAGGTATCCCTGACAACTCCAACACAGCACAAGTGCTGAGTGATATATTGAGCCCCGAGGGGGTTGGCCAAGGCAGAAAGGAGTATGTAGAAATACAAATGGATTTTTTTCTTAGATATGTTACAACAGGGACAGACAGGAATAGACTCCTCTTCCCAAGGCCATTGCCATGTACTGACTTCTCCAAAGTGTCTAAAATTCCACAAGTTTCCTGAATGGCAGCCATTATGGGAAGCCTGTGAGTACTGGAGGCCAGGAGGCTGTACCCTCTGACTTGCAGCTCCTTGCACAGTCAGTCCAAAGGTGGCGCCAAGGAACATTTGCTGGATAAAATTAACAAGGGAATGAATGCTGGAAAGGAGTGACAAGCAACTAACTGAGCTGGTCTGTGGTCAGTAATGGGGTGTGATGGGGCATGAAAAACATGCAGCTGCAGTGTCAAGGGCACCATTAATACCACAGTGCTGGCTATGTTTCCCAGCTTCAGTTTCCCCAACAGCCCAATTTGGTTTCAATTGTTCTAGATTCCAATGAGTGATAAAGGGCAAGGGTACCTGCAGAACCCAGAACAACACAATAGCACTCTGCCTATGATCCTAAGAAAGAAAGGGAACAGCAGGTACCCTGGTGGCAACAAACCCTCAAAGGTTCCCCAGAAGAATCTGGTTGGAAGGCGTCACTGTCTAGGAATCTAACTCAGTCAGACATCCCAGAAGGGATGTATACAGCCATATAATCAGACAGTGGTCCCCCAAATGATAAGTAAGCATGATGGTCCAGGTTAAGTACAAGTCCTTTGGCCATCCCTGTGCAAGCTCAAGGTCCCTCTGGAACCATGGTTCTAGGGCTAAATGAATAATGGTTATAACAACTTCACCATATTTCCTCCCCCTCTCAACACTAGGGCTCACCTGGGGCCAGCTTTCCTTTGAAGGAATCACTGTCCCCCCGCCCTCCTGCCTAAAGGTCGTTCCTTTGTTTTGCATTGGCAGGTGGCTCTGAGCTGTCTTCACTCCCCAAGCTACTTCCAGCTCAGACTCCTCTGTCAGCATCCAAAGCTCCTGTCCATCTGAGGCTTCTGTGGTCTAGCTTTCTTCTCCTTGTAGAGGTCATCCTCCCACTTCCTTCATACCTGCTCATCATTAGAAATTCCGGTGTGGGCCCACTCTATCCCCCCCAAAGCTAGCGGGGGTGACCTTAGCCTCCTTGGATACTATCAGGTTCTTGACCTCCTTGCCATCATAGCCTTGAACCACATCCCACTCCAGCCACCCACAGCCATACCCTGGAATCCGTCATCACCCAGACTTGTTCAGATCACCAACTCAGAGACCCCGCCTATTGACCACATGTCCCCAGTCCTCTAGACCTCAGTGTCCTTCACCTCCCTAAGAAGCCTTGACTTTGGAGCCATTCCTGTTGTGGAGCCCACCTCACAATCTTGCTAATGAACCCCATGGTCTCACAGTGAGATGCCTGTGGTCCTCCTGTGGTACTGTAAGTTAACATTCCCACTCTTCAGAGCAGCTCTTTCAACCTTCTGTCCTCAATGCTCTATAATTGCCCATTCTTGCCAGCTACAGACTTAGCACAAATTCATTGAGAAAGTATCTGATTTTTCATTTAACAATTTTTTATTCAATATTTAAAATTTATGCAGGTCACTATTCTAGGCCCTGGAGAAATAGCAATAAACACAACAGACAAAAAAAATCCTATTTTCAATGAATGTGGAATCTCAGAAGGAAGGCAGGGGAGGGTGGGTGGGAGGTGTTCAACCAAAGACCTTGCATGCATATATGCATAACCCATGGTCACAGACAATTGGGTGGTGAGGGCCTGGGATCAAAGGAGAAAAAAAAGGAACCTATGCAATACTTTCAACAATAAAGATTTTTTTTAATTCCTATTTTCTTGGAATTTATAGTCAGGTAGGGATAATCAAACAATAAAAATGATACTGTGGCCTTTCTAGCCTGAAGTCACTCCCACTCCTGGACTCTAGGTCCTCTCTCCCTCCACTATCTTCCATCAGCCTCTCTCCTGTTACTCTTCCAACTTTCCATCCAGCCTCAGTCCCCTACCCTTAAACATTCTCAGGTTCTGCTCACTCATCAAGAAATGAAAGAAGACATAACTGTCCTTCCACCCTAATTCTCCACTTTTCCCAAGTTGGTGTCCTCTTTCCTTCCATAAAAAGTAGTCTTCTTCAAAGAGTTGCTTACAATCCTTGCTATCTGGTGAGGGCCTGGGGTGGAGGGCAGGGGCAGGCTGGAGGGAGTTAATGGTGGCGGGGGGGGAGGGGGCAGAGATATATGTAATATTTTCAACAATAAAGAATTATTTTTTAAAATAAATAAGTAGACTTCTTGCGGGGGGGGGGGGGGGAGGGCAGGAGGAACAAAACAATATCTGCTGCCCCCTCTACTTCAACTGTTGCAGTCCAGTTCTGTTGCCACTACTGCCTTGAAACTGCTCTTGCCAAGGTCACTGACAGCTCCTTCTGATCTCATCTGATCTCATCCTTCTAACCTCTCATCAACATTTGCCCTGGAACATCTAGCTCCACTGTAGGCGCCATCATGAGAAAGCTCCGTGTGTCGTAATGACCAGCTCATCCTCTTGATTCTGGCTGTCCTAAGCTGGTACTCTGGCCTCTGCCACTCTCTACCTATTATTTTAATGTCCTCCACTGCAACATTAGTGCTGGCCTCACCGGTTGCCATTAGGTTGAAAGTTTGTAAGACATAGTCAGTGCTTCCTGGCATGTAGTGATTATGGCCACTGCTGTAATTATAAGACAACCATCACAAGGAGGAAACTGAGAAACAAATAGAAAGAAAGATTGCCTGTGAGGTTTGCATGTCAAAGAAGCAGCTCTTTCTTCAATAACTCAGGAAAACTGGAATATTGCTTACCAGAGAGTCACTAGGAAAATGCCAAACCAGAAGGGGTGGGGCCTGCAGGAAAAATAGAATGGGAGTGTCCCCCATCAATATGGACCAGTGCTGCAGAGGCTCCTTAAAGTCACCTCCTCCACATGCCTTCCCTGTTTGCCCACCTGTGGCACTTTCCAGTTCTCCTCACTGTAGCACTGAACTTATCCCCTATTGTCTTCTCCTCCTCCTGGGCTGTACATCCTCAGGGAATAGGCCTTGACTTTACCTAAAGGCACACCATCTGCAGCCCCACCAGAGTCTGGCAGTCAGGGAAGCATATGCCCAAGGCCATTGCTGAATTGGTCAAAGTACAATTAAAGGAGAAACCTAGAGGGAACCAAGGTCAGGGAAGAGGTTTCTCAACAGATAGAGTACCTGAGCTAGCAATAGACCAAGGAAAATGAGGATGGCGGAGGATGAGAAAGTTCTCATCTTACACCCAAAGAACCCTCTTTCATAGTGGCAAAATCACCATGTTTGATGTTAAAAGGGAAGAATTCCTCTGCAAAGGGGTAGGACTGGGGAACATGGACAGGTGGTCAGGGAGGACTTTATAGGGAAGCAGCCTCAAGGAAGTTAAGGAATGACCCAGAGATGACTAGGCAGAAGCAGGAAAGGCATTACAGGCATTGGAAACACAGAATACAGAGCTTGACTATGTGAGAATACATGGCATATTTGGGGAACCACAGGAGCTAAAAGGTTAAACCGCGTGGCAGTGAAAATAAGGTTAGGAGGCCACGAAACTAGAGACATAGGGCAAAAGGGATTCGGGCCAAGGCCCTGAGCAGGGACCATCTGTAGGACAAAGCAGAGGAGGTAGTAGCAAGATTTGTGCTTAAGAGAGATGTGCAGGCTGTCAAACAGCCAATGGCCCCCTAGCAAGGTTGGAATCTAAGATGCCAGGGAGAAGGCAGTCACACTGTATAGCTCAGAGATTATGATGAAGACTTGACCTAGGACTGTGGCAATGGGTGAAGGGATGGGCATGACACTGTAGCAATTCTAATAAGGCTTGGTGATTGGTTGGGGTGAACACATTGGTAGTGAGGGAAAAGAGTAAGTCAGAGTGATCCAAGTTCCTGCCACAGGCAACATAGTGGAGGGAGACATGATGACACCATTAAAGAAGATGGTGCACCAAGAACAACTGGGCAAGAGAGGTCCCCAAAGAGAAAGGCAAACCTTAACAGTGTTTCATAAGAGATAATAAAATTAGTGATATCTGAAGCCAGGCTGCCTGAGAAGGCCAGGATAATAATAATAGTGATATTATCAGTAATAATAATAACGAACATATTGAGCACTTGCAATAATACTTATGTGCACTTTGTATTGGATTCTGTGGATTGGTTCTCTCAATCTCCATTCTACTCTCCTTCTAGTGAGTGAGACAGAAAAGCTAACCACATTTCCCAGGCTCTTGTAGGTAGGGTAAGAATGCCAATTGAGTTCCATCAGTTGGATTCACTCAGACCAGATTTGAAAAGCAGAAGTGAGGCAGAGGCCATCCTCCCATCCCTTTTGGCCATTTCTATCAGCAAGCAAGGTCCTGGAAATGTGGGTTTTCTTGTAGCTGGTTCCAGCCTTCATTTTACAGCTTCCTGATTACTGAGAGGTGACTGTGGCAGTGGAAGCAGCAGCAGCAGCAGCAATCCCTTGATTACACTGGCTTCCTGTTATCTGGATCCCAGCTATGAGAATGAACCATGAGTTCATACTTCCAATGTCAGAAGTAAGACAGAAGCAAGTAGCCCTATCCTGGAGGGTCAGTTCTGATTTATCCTGGTAATCCTTCCAGAAGTCTAGCAATCCTTCAGCCCTTCCAACAACATTATAGGGCCTCATTCACCATATCAAATCTCCTCTTGCTCAAAGTCACCAACTTGGTTTGTTTCCAGGACAGAATCCAGATTGGCAGTATTCCATGAGCATAAACACATCTACTCATTTAATCCTCAAAATAACCTTATAATGTTAAGTATGTCCTTGGGCAAGTCATTTACCCTCTGTAGGCTCCAATTTCCCCAACTGCAAGCTGCCCTGTACCTGGGCTAGGCACTGTATTTGGGGCTTTTACATGCATCATCCCCTTACCACAGTCCTACTATTTGCTCTTCTTTCAAAAGAGGACTGAGCCTTAGAATTGTTAAGTAATTCATGGAAGACCACACAACTAGTAAGTGGCAGAGCTGGATTTCAACTCACTGCCAAGTACACTGTACTGCACTGGATGGGAGTAGATCTTCACACTGCCTCCCAGAGGCTGTCCTGTAGGCCAGGGAAGGTGCAGAACAGAGGAAAGGGAAGGGGAGCCTGCTGGGATGGCCACTTCTTCAAAATGATGGTGCAATAGATATGAAGAGAACAATCATGCAGCTCAATCTAATTAAAAGCGGGGCAAAAGTGAGGTAAATTTGTGAATTACTTGCTCAGCAGGTGGCACATATAAGAAATCTCTCCTTTCCCAGCCTTAAAGAACAGGAAGGGTAGTACATGGAGATTATGGACAAAAGACCACTCATGTCAAATCATTTCATTCACTATATCTGGGAGCTCTGACTCATGGGCAAAAAAAAAAAAAAAAAAAAAAAATAGACCACATGAGAGAAATAGAGTCAAGATATTTGACTTTATGGATTATAGAGGCTAATCCATTGGGCCAAGTCTAAGACTCCTCAAAGGTCCTTCTTCAAGATGGAGACAGGGAGATATGCTTTGTTTTGAGTCCTTGCTAGTATTTTTCCTCCCTCCAAGAGATACTTCCTTGGCTGCTTAGCTCATGAATAAAGTCATGTATCTTTGTGTATAAATTCAATAACATAAAATTTGCAGGGAGTTGCCTTCATACTTTGATCTGATGGAATTTTAATCCACAAGTTATCACCTGTCTCTTTTATATAAAATCTTGAAAAATACACTTAGGTCTCCAATAATGGAAATCAAACATACAGAATGCTCACAGAATTTTTTAAAATTATTTATATAAAATGTCTCTACTCACAAAAATAGATAAAAATGGGCTATAAATAACCCAAGGATTGTTGTAGTTTGCTTTTTCAGCTCTAGTATCAGCTCTCCTAAGTGCGACAGATCTGGCAAGAGTAAGGATTTGGCTGAGACAGGTAGGGGGATACTAGAAAACAGTATTCAGCACCTGACGATGTTCACTCTGAGGTCACCAAGTGAAGTAGACTGATGTTCAAAGGTACCATTCAGGTAAGTGAGTATTTAGTCCTAATGTTTACTGATTGTGTGTGCCAGGGGTCTTACGCTGAGGACCACAATGAATGAATGAATGATGAAAGCTAACATTCATGGAGAGTGTACTATATGTCAGTCTTTGTCATGCATTTTACAAGTACTTCCTCATGTAATCCTCACAATGTCACTATGAGATACACATAATTATTATTATTCCAATTTTACAGATGAAGAAACAGCCGCTCTGAGAGTTCATACAGCAAAGAAGAGATACAGCCAGCATTTATACCCAAGCCTATCTCAATCCAAAGCCCCTGCTCTCTCTAACCCCTCCTCTGCTGCCATCACTCAACAGACCCACAAACATGTCTGACATGACTGCCCAGAAAAAACTCTGAACTGTTTAAGGTGAGAGACGTGACAGCTTTTCTATTTTGCCTAGAGAGAGCTCCCTGGATGGTGACCCCAATGGAAAGATGTTCCTGGCTATTAAAAGCATTCAACTATTCAAAACCCTGGTTAGTAATGTCTATCCATTGGTAACTATGTCCCTGGTCATCAGTATCTGAGCATTCCAATCTAGTTTGAGACCCTCAACAGCTCTGATCTCCAGGAGCCCACAAGATTGGCAGGGTCAGCAGGTCATACAACTCCAGTAGGCATACAATGGGAGTAAACATAGGTCTACTACCAATGTAATATCCACCTCTGCTCATAAAATCTTATATCCAAATGGAGCAGGTGTCAGGTTAGGCATGGCTTAGTGATTGAGCATCCACCTATAAACCAAGAGGTCACAGTTCGATTCCTGGTTGGGCCACATGCCTGGATTGCAGACTCAGTCCCCAGTGGGAGGCTTCAGGAGATGCAAAAAGCAAGCCAATCAATGATTCTTTCTCATCATAGATGTTTCTATCTCTCTCTTCCTTTCCCTTCCTCTCTGAAATCACTAAAAATATACATATATATTTTAAAACAAACAAAGGAAGCAGGTGACAGAGACTATACAGAGTGAATCTAGATGAAGGAGAGAGAAGGTTGACCAGAATAACACTGCCTAAAGATGAAGGGTTGCACTTGCCTCCTCCAGGGACTGGTTAGAAGTGGGGCCTAAGGCACTGCTGCAGATCCTTAAAGCCAAGACCTAGTGGAAGTCAATAGACCAAGATTCTAACTACCTCTTGACTGAGATCCCAAAGCCCTTTCCCTCTTTGTACCTCAGCTCCCTTATCTATGAAGTGGGTATAATAATCATTGTACCTCTTGTCTAACAGGAGGGCAAACAGGCTCATGTGAGATTATGTGTGAATGTCCTCTTCACACAGTAAAGTGACATCCAGACAAGGGATTTGGCCACACTCCAAGCAGTGGTGCTACCAAGAAATTAGCTAACGCACTGCTAGGCTATGCATCCACTCACTCCCTTTGATGGTGGCAACCTCACTACAAATTTGCTCTGTTTTTACTCTTCCCCTTGGGGCCAGCCTCTGGGAAGAGCAATTAGGTTTAGTTCAACCACCACTATCCATGTGCACACTGTGGTAAGTGCTACCAGCACCATTTCATACAGTCCTCACAGTCATCCTATGAAGGTTCTAAAAGGTCACCATTTTACAGGTTAGGAAACAAGACCAAAGAGGTGAAATGACCTACCTAAAGTCACATAGCTAGACAGTGATCAGAATTTGAACCCAGTGCTGTCTGGCTGCAAAATACTAGATTTTTCTACTGCATCATGCCACCTCTTACTACACTCTGAATTGTAACAGGTTTTGGGGGGACTGGATGTGTCAGGTTTCACCAAACCAAGACTTCTATATACATCTCCAGCTGAAGCCACTTTTTCCTAAGGGAAATTTAAAAAAAGAGTAATTCTTCAACTAAACAGATGCTTAGTTGCAGATGTCTATCCTAGCAAACACTAACATATAAAAAGAGTTGGTTTTTTAAAACTTAAGTCCTCAGAAACCAGATATGAAGTCATTGTAGCATCCCCTCTGATTCCTTACCCACAGAAGTCACAGTGTTTGAGAGACTCTCTCCTGCTCTAGTCTGAGCCTTATGTTCCTCACTAGAGCCATCTCTCCAGGGAGGTGTTCATTCATTTGATAATTATTACGCCTCTACTGTGTATCAGACATTGTGCCAGGGAAACAAGACAGTTGCTGTTCCTGCAATCACAAAGCTCAGTCTGGTCCAGCCCAAACCCAGGAAGGAGGCTGGTACCAGAAGTTATAAAGCATAGAGAGTTCCCCCCAGGACCATACCCTTGAAAGGCAGAGCAGAGCATTTATCCATCAGCTCCCACTCCCCAATGGCTGGGTTTCACCCCCTGAGATGTAAACTGGATACCCACCCTCCCTTCCATGTTTCCAGGGTGTACTGGTAGAAGGGCAATGGAGCTGCCATAGGCTGGGAGAAGGCTCTGAGAAAGCTGCAGGTAGGATAAGGAAGGAAGAGATGATTTAGAAATGCCTGACAAGCTGCCACTGAACTCAAAGATGGGCCAAGGGAGGCAAGTGTGACAGGTAAATGTGGGCCTTAGTCATCCTTCATCCTACAGAAGGATCCTCCCATGGACATCTAAGTGACATGCTAGGAACCGGGTAAATATACAAGAAAAAACTGCCCCCACTCCTGTGACATGAGTAAGTCCCTTCTCTGCTCTGGGCCTCAGTTTCTCCATCCCCTAAAGACATATCAAAATTCATGCCCTGCAGGGGTGTCACAAAAATGGCAGCAGGGACGTTGTATGACTCTCCATTGCTTTGCACTTGCATCATTGTCTGGTGAGGCCTGCCTTCGCCCAGAGAAGTGCAGTCTAATTGTGGAACCCTAGGTAGGGAAGAACTTTGGAGACTAGGCAGCCCTTGTGGCCCAAACACCTTGGAAGTCCCATCAGAGCATCAGATGGTGGTAGGTGGAAGCCATATAATGCTTGTGGCAGCATACAGGCCTTGAGTCAAGAAGATGAGAGCTCACAACTCAGCTCTGCCCAGATAGGTATCTTTTGAAAAATCATTTATTCTCTCTGCCAATGGGAAGTGTGCTGCACAATGGGCAGGGTTGAGGATTCGAAGAGACAGTGTCTGTGAAGTACCACACCCGAGGCCTGGCCTGGCACGTAATAGGCCTGTAGCAAATGCCCTCTATGGACTACCCCACCTGAGGACCTGGGAATGTCTAAATTTGAGGTCTCACAAGCCAGGCTATTGTCTTTTCTACAAAGCTTCCCACCCTCCTTCACAGGATAGGGAACAGCACAGCCCCCAGCCCAGGTGGTCAACAGCAGCCCTGGAAATGCTCAAGCTTTATAGTTCCCCAGCAGGCTCTGTGTTCTCCTCCACTAGCTCAGGCCCTCGGCCCTTTGGAAATCTCTGGGCTTAAGAGAACCAGGTGCCTTCATTTTAAAAATTCTGTAAATAAAGGGCAACTTTGTGAGGGGAATGGGGTGCATTCTTGGGGTCTCCAAGCAGTTTAACAAGCCCAGCCATGGAGCAAAGACATTCAGGGACTATGGAGCAGTTCCCAGGACCCAGCAGGTTGGCCAAGACCCAGAGCCATGGGCTGGGGTGGGGTGAAGTGGGGTGGGAAAGTCCCCTCCACTGCTCCTCACCCCCCTCCAAAAGCACACCCCTAGCTGGCCCTGGCTGCCCATTGAAGAAGGAAGGAAAAAGGAGGGTGACAGGTCCAGCCCCATGAGAGTCGGGTTCATGTAGCTCATCTGAGTTAGAGAACAGCCCTTCCCCTAAAAGCGGTTTATTTTGCCATGGAGTGAATTGTGAGCCCTGGGTGAGAATACCCAAATTCCTACTCTCCAGGCATTCCCACAATACAAATCTGGGAAATTACTGTCAAAAGAGCCAACAAACTGAACTGAAAATTCATCTATATAATCTTCCTTTTTGTAACATATAAGATACCCAATACTCAAAATACATAAAACATGTTACCACCAAATACCCTGACAACAGGCAGCCTCAGCAAGACCCAAATGCCCATAAATATCACTATCAGTGAACAGAAACCAAGTTTTTCTATAAAGCAATATTTCAGTGCCTCATTCCTTCAGCATACTGGCTTTTGGAGAATTGATGTGGAGGAGAGGGGGGAGTGTTTTCTGTGTGTTTTTTTTTTAGAAATGGGAGTTGAAATGGCATCAAACAGACTTAAGTACCAAATTCAATTTTCCAATAAAATTAATTACAAGTTCCTGACATCAGCATTCAACGTTCTCCCTAACATATCCCTCTCTCACCCCGTTGCCCACAACCCCCATCTTATGGTCTCTCATCTGATGGAACCAGCTACTCCCTGACTCATCAAACACTTTCTGGCTCCAGACATTCATCTCTGCTGTTCTCTCCCTGTGGCTCATCCTTCCTTCACCCCTTTCCTCTCTACCTGTGTAAATCTCTCTCAGCCATTGAGGTGCATTTCAAGCATATCTACTCCATGAAAGTTCTCCTGCTCCTACATGAATGGGACTGCCCCAAGCCACCCCGTGAAGTCCCAAATTTGTGCCAGAAACCCATTTAAAAGAATCTTCCCAGCCTGTTGGCCTTTGGTCCACTCCAGAACAGGCATCTTGGGGGACTGCTAGCATCCTTGAAGCCCCTGCAGCCCTGGCACAAAGTGGGTGCTCAGCAAGTGTTCACCTTGAGATTTTTAAAGGACTTTGCACATCAGAAAAAAAAAAAAAAACACCTCTATCTCAGGCCAAAGAAGAGTCATTTAGGCAAACATGATTTTTACTCCAGTCCAAAGGGATTTCCACACGTGAGTTACTCTTTTCCTCTATAAGAAAAACACAATCCTTTTGTTATATTTCAAATACGTTGTTAAAGCATTGCTCCAAATGTTGTGTCTTCAAAGACACAAAGCCCAGAAAAGCTTGTAAGTACTTGTGGTGGAGCAGCATCGAGCACTGTGGCCTTTTTCTTCTGATGCTGGACCTCCTGCCCTCTTTCTAGGCCTGAGTCTCTGCCAATCTGCAGTGGGAGGCATCTCCCTCTGACAGGGCCCTCTCCTCTGTCCTCAACTCTCTCCCTCCTGCCCCCTCTCCCTCCAGCAACCACATCTGGTTTCCCTTCAGCACAAGTTTCACAATGGACAGATTTTGCACTCTGAGAATTTATGGCTCCTGCCGCTCCTCCTTGCTTTTGATATGATTCCATTATGAGCTTAAAATCTGAGCTGTGCTCTTGGCTCTGGGGAGCTGTTTATGACAATTCTTTTACTATCTTAAATTGTTCACCGTTAGGAACCTGGTCTTATTCAGAAGCAATGACTAGTTGTTAAGACAGAAAATTGCAACTTACCTCAGACTGCTTAAATAGTTTTCTTCATATAAGCTTAATTAAGGCTAATGTTTACTGGCAGGCAAATCTCCTCAGCAACACCTTTGACCCTGTCCTATTATGTCTGCCTGAGACACTGAAGCAAATTATTGAGGATATCTTTCCCCAAACCCAATGCTTCTTTCCTCTGGGTACTATAGACCCACTGACCAAAGGCTGGTAAAAACAAAAACACCAACATTGCGCACACCTCCCTCTCAATAACTAATGGGACTGAGAACTATCTTTTATTTTTCCACCTCTGCCTTGCATTTTTTCAAAAGATAAAGAATTCTAAAAGTAAGGAGACAAAGTGTTTATTCCCTGTCCTTTGGTCAAAAACTTCCTTGACAATGATTTTTCTTGCATCCCAATTCCCTCTCTGTCATCCCTCTTCACCCAACAGCCAAGGAGCTCCTCCTAAGAGGCAAAACCTAATCACAAAACTTAATCACACAAACCTTCTTAGGATCCAGGTGACAAAGCCCTGCACAATGTGGCCCTACTTTGTATTTAACCTTCCTGCCAGACACTCAGAGTGCTCTGTTAACTAGCATACCCTTGGTGTTCTTCCACTTCACTGAGCAGTTTCTTAAGCTGTTGCCTCCAACTGGAATGTGTCCTTCCTCCTCCACTAGAGCTAAATGCCCTACAGGAGAGTTCACCAACCTTGCCCCTTACAGATCCCAGGGGGCTGCATATCTGTGTCCGAGACCACCACTTGAGAGAAGGTAGACCAAAACCACATTGCTGCCCTCTGGTGCTAGATGTAGGGTGGCCAGTTAAAATACAGGAGCCTTTGTTCAATTCGAACTTCAGATAAACAATGAATTTTTTTTTAATGTAAGTGTGCCCCCCAAATATTGCATAGGCACGGGAGCCCACAATGTCAGGGCAGCCTATATTTATTGGCTAAGTCTGGCAACCTTCGCTGGATGAAAACTCTGGGATGAGAATGGAGGGCCAGATGCCAACAGAAAAGGGAGAGGAAAGCAGTGTTGAGGCCTGGACAAAGGATGGGGAAGTGTTCCCGTCCCCTCCTCCTAGGAGGCAGCATCAGGCTGTTCTGAGCCAGATGGCTTGGAGTTCAAGATCACCCTACACCTGCCAGTGATCTGTCAAGTTATTCACCCTCTCTATTCCTTGTCTGTAAAATAGGAATTACCTGTTTTGTGTGACTATTATGAGAATTAAATAAATTAATATTTGTATAGCATGTAGAACAGTCCTTGACAAAGAGTAACTGCTATTTGAGCATTTCATAAATATTAAAAAAAAAAAAAAAGGAATTAGCCAAGCCTTCGCCAGTTTGGCTCAATGGATAGAATGTCAGCCCATGGACTAAAGGGTCCTAGGTTCGATTCCTGATCAAGGACTCATAGCTGGGTTGAAGATTTCATCCTTGGTCTGATCCAGGCATATGTGGGAGGCAACCAATCAATGTGGAGCAGTAGTGAGTACTGTGAAACATCTCACATAGATGTTCCTTTCTGTCTCTCCCACTTCCTTCCACTCTCTAAAAACCAATGGAAAAATATTCTTGGTTGAAGATTAACAACAACAACAACAACAAAAAAAAAAACACAAAAGAAATTAGCCAAGCAAATCCACAGATGAGAAAATCTAGATGTAATAATAGTAATCCTATTTAATAAATGAGTAATATGCAAATTAACCATCACTCTGTTATACCAACAAGCCATGCCCACCAGCCAATCAGGAGTGAATATGCAAATTAACCCCAACCAAGATGGCTGCAGCCACAGAGCGAGCAGGAAGGAGGCTTGGGTTTCCCTGGAGATGGAGGAAGCCAAGCTTTCCACATACCCTGGTGGGCCTAGGCCTCCACTCAAGGCTACAAAGTTTCAATTATAGAATATGAATAAATCCCAACAGAAATGGCTGCCACCACAGAGCTAGCAGGAAGCTTGGCTCTGCTCCAGGCTACAAAGTTTCAATTGTAGAAGATACCAGGGCCTCCACTTGGGTCACTGGGGGACGTGGCTGGCCTGCAAACCACCACAGGCCCCTCCATACCCCAAAGGAACCCCCACCCTGATCCAGGACACCCTTCAGGGCAAACTAGCTGGCCCCTCCTGTGAACCAGGCCTCTATTCTATCTAATAAAAGAGTAATATGCATATTGAATATCACTCCAACACACAAGATCCTTCCCCTATGAGGACACAAGATGGCCACTACAAGATGGCCAGCAGGGGAGAGCAGTTGGGAGGGACCAGGGCCTACAAAGGAGGGCAGTTGGGGGCAATCAAGCCTGCAGGGGAAGGTAGTTAGGGGTGACCAGGCTGGCAGAGGAGGGAAGTTGAAGATGACTGGGCCTGCAGAGAAGGGTAGTTGGGGGGGGGACCCAGGCCTGCAGGGGAGAACAGTTGGGGGGTAACCAGGCCTACAGGGAGGGCAATTGGGGGCGATCAAGCCTGCAGGGGAAAGCAGTTAGGGTTGACCAGGCCAGCATAGAAACGAACTTGGGGGTGACTGGGCCTGGAGGGAAGAGCAGTTGTGGAGGAACCAGGCCTGCAGGAGAGAGCATTTGAGGGGCAGGGGAGACCAGGCTGGCAGGGAGCAGTTAAGCATCAATTAGGCTGGCAGGGGCATGGTTTGGGCCAATCAGGAAGGCAGGTAGGCAAGCATTTGGGAGCCAGCAGTCCTGGATTGTGAGAGGGATGTCCAACTGCCCATTTAGGCCCAATCCCACTGGGACGGGCCTAAACAGGCAGTCAGACATCCTTTGAAGGGTCCCAGATTGGAGAGGGGGCAGACTGGGCTGAGGGACACCCCCCGTCCCCCATGCACAAATTTAATGCACCAGGCCTCTAGTAAAGATATAATATGCAAACTAACCCTCATGCCCTCACAAGATGGCTGCCTATGACCAGGCTGGCAGGGGGGTTAATGCAGGACAACCAAATAACAGAACAAGCAGGCTGTGTGGGGCAACGAGGCCAGTAGGGGGAGTTAGTGAGGAAAGACCAAACGACTGAACAGCAGGCTGCATGGGGAGACCAGGCTAGCGGGTGGACCATGAGGGGCAACCAGGCTGGCAGTGCGGGACAGTTGGGGGTGACAAGTCCAGCGGGGGTGGGAGGCAGTTGGGGGTGACCAGGCTGGCAGGGGGGCAGTTAGAGTGACCAGAGGGAGGGGAGGCAGTTAGTAGTGACCAGGCTGAAAGGGAGAGGGCAGGTGAAGGTGACCTGGCAAGCATCAGGGGGTCAGTTAGAGGCAAACAAGCCAGCAGGGGAATCAAGAGTGACCAGGCAGGCAGGCAGGTGAGCAATCAGTAGCCAGCAGTCCAGGATTGTGAGAGGAAAGTCTCAATGCTGATTTAGGCCCAATCCCCTGAGGGGTCCCAGATTGGAGAGGATGAAGGCTGGGCTGAGGACCCTCTTCCCTCCATCCCATGCACGAATTTCATGCACTAGGCCTCTAGGATTAAAATAAAACAAGAATGGACATTGCTATGTGCGAAGATACTGTGCTGCATTGTTTGTTCTGTATTAGTTCATAATCCTCACCATGATCCTCTTGTTATTATTCCCTTTTGACAGATGCAGAATCAGTCAGAGAGAGACACAGAATAGTATACTAGGATTCTAAGCCAGGGAGTCTGACTCCATAAATCACTAGATTGTAAATTAATTGTTATCCACATTAATTCATTCATTATTGAGCACCTTCTGTGTGCCAGACCCTGGACTTCTATTGGTACACTGGAGTGAGAAAACCTCTTAGAGCTCATGGGCTGATAGGGAAGACCTTGAATGAACCTTTGCAGGTGTGAGGAATGGTACTAAAGAAAACATAGGGCTATGGATCACAAACAACGAAGAGCAGGGGCCTCTCCCAAACTGGACAAGGATGGGGAAGGGGAGGTGGCAGGTGTACAAAGTCAAGAAAGGCTTCCCTGTAGAGATTCAGAAGGTAAAGCAGCAACCCGCCTGATCAAGGGACAAGGGGAAATTGTTAGGGCAGAATAGGCAGCCAGCAAACCCTTGAGTCAGAACTTTGAAGGGACTGAAGAATAGAGGGTGTGGCTGGAGAGGTTTGAGAGTCAGTAGCAGTGCAGACTGGAAAGGGGCAGCACTCAGGCCCATGTAAGGAGACAGGGCTTGGTGGAACCCAGGGAGGAGGAGGACAGGAAGGATGAGACAGGGTGAGGCCTGCCATGATGGGCCAGTAAGCTGTGGTGCCAAGCAAGTGGGGACAGCTGTGAGGATGAAGCCTGGGCCCTCACCATGGCTCACCAGCACCACTCTGCCTCCTATGGTGCCTACAAGGCAGACATGTCTATCACCCATCATGGGGGTCAGCCAAGAGGAGTTAAGGCTGCCTCAGGCCTCACTATTTAAACTGAATGCTTCTAAATTCCTTTTATAGTGAGAACTAGATGGCTGATGCATAAAATTCATGCACGGGAGTGGGGAGGGTGCCTCAGCCCAGCCTGCACCTTCTTGCAATCCAGGACCCCTTGTGGGGTGTCAGGCCTAAACTGGCAGTCAGACACCCCTCTCACAATTCAGTATGCTGCATATACCAGTGACCATACTTTTCATACATGTGAAAGGCATCTTGCTGTTGTATGGATAGCTACATATTTTTGCCCTGATCATAAAAAGTAGTACATAACATGATCCTTATGAGGCAGTAGTACCATTTTCCCTACCTTATGGGTGGAAAAAACGGAAGCAGAGGGAAGTAATTGGCTTTGTCACACAGTTATAAGTGTCAGAATCAGAGATGACCACAAAATGTGGAAGCCAAAGTCCATGCATGTTATCACTGCATCACCCTATTTTTTCAGTGTTAGAGGAGCCTTGCCAGGTTTTAATTTTTAAATCTAAGAGACTGTTCCCAATATATAGGGTAGGATCCCTAGGCCTGGCTGGTGATCAGGGCCTATCTATGGGTTAACCCATGGGCAGAGCAATGAGGGGGGCAGGGAGACCCCGTGCTGGCACCCGCCTTGGCTGGCGGGCGAGCACCACCCACTGGCTGGCCCCACCTCCCCCATCCCACCCCCATTGCCATCACAAGCCCCACCCCCAATCACTACTTGGTCACCTCCCTCTGAGAAAGGGGATGTAGGGGGGCAGTGCACATCATAGCATCCACCGGTTGTTCTGCTGTTCGGTCGATTTGCATATTAGGATTTTATTATATAGAATATTCAGATAAATCGGTAAGCAAGGAGAGAAGCTTTTAAAAGATGCCCTAAGCCCCATCACTCAGAGAGAATCATGTTTGTATCTCTTTCTTGGCCATCCTTTATATAGCGGTTGCTGCTTTACATACTTGCAATCACAGTGTTTACACAACTTTGTGTTGTCTACTTACTGAATAAGCATTTACTCCATAGAATTCTACAGGCTTTGTAATCATGAGTCTTCATACCAGTATAGTTCACTAGAGTTTTCATTGCTTACTAAACCAATCCCCCATTGTTGGGCACTTAGGTTAACACTTTAATAAGGAATATCTTTGCATATTCCTTGCCAACTGTTTAAATAGGTTTTCTAAACTAGATTAATGGGGTGAAATGATTTATTCCAAACATTCTGGCTACATACTGTAAGTATGATTTCCTAAAATCTTATATCAATTCATAGTCCCACCAGTGTTGCTTAAGTGGCCCTTCCTCCTTTTATTTTGGATGTTAATATTTAAAATAAATCTTAGCTTTGGATGTTAATACTTAAAATAAATATTTCATTATTGAATAGGACCCAAACCAAAATGCCATGATACTGCAGCATTAATGTGCTTTTTTCTTAATTGCTAATGAGGATGCACATTCTTTCATGAATTGGTTAATGACTGGTTTTCTTCCCCCCCCCTTGAATTGTCCTTTGCTCACTTACTAGGTGTACCAGTTAATGATAGCAGATTTTATAAGCAAAGAAAATATGATAATTTCAAGAGAAACATCAAAAGTGTTTTATTCAAATGACCATCGCTAGCTACACATTTCCCCATCTTTCAGGTAATTTGTGGATACCATCCCAATAGAACTTTACTTGACTTGAGGCAAAGCATTCAGAGACCCGATTTTCCACTTTTTCTTACATTTTGAAGTGCTGCTCAGAAATTGTGTCTTATCAATCAAAACAAGAGGTAATCTGAAGTAGCAAGGTCTGGTGAATACAGCGAGTGGGTTAATAATTCCCAGGCAAGATCTTTTAACATGTCTTTAACTGGTATTGAAGTGTGTGGTAGTGCCTCATCATGAAGCAAAATTACTTGGCTGTGTCTTCTAGAACATTCTGGTTGTTTCACAATCAAAGCAAGGTTCAAAATGATTATTTATTGTCAGTAGCGATCAGTATTAACAATTTCACCTGATTTTAGAAGCTCATAATACACCACACCTTCCTGATCCTACCATATGCACACCATTGTCTTTTTTCCCCAAAATTATTTGTCTTTGCAATGTTGATGGTTGTCCTGGATCAACCCATGATTTTGTGCATTTGGGATTCTCAAAATAAATCCACTTTCCATTGCCAGTCAAAATTTGTTGCAAAAAAAGACTCTTTCATGCTGTTGAAGCAACATTTCACTGATGACTTTTCGGTTTTCCCTTTTTCTTTCGTTCAGTTATTTCCTTTCTTTAAAATCTTTCCTATTGTTAGTAAAAGATTAAAATTGTTTGTTGAGTAACATTTAATCTTTCTGCAAGTTGTTTTTGAGTTTGACTCGCATCTTTATCCAATAATGCTTGTAATTGTTGGTCTTCAAACTTTTTTGGTTGACCTGGATGTTCTTTGTCTTTCACATCGAAATCATCACTTTTAAAGCATTTAAACCTTCGTTCACAAGTATCTTGAGATGGAGTATGTTCACCATAAGCTTCCTGAAATATTCAGCAACTCTTCTTCAAAATAAAGTAATGAATTAAAACTTCCCACAAATGCTTTTTTTTTTGCATGAACCTTGACATTTTTAAGTGTAAAAATATCTACGATGTTAACACCTTCAGCATATTTGACATATGAAGTCTTGAAGCTTGTTGTCAATACAACAAAATAGCATACATATCAAATCACATATATACCAACATATGTGTAACTCTATCTATTAAAAAAAATTCGCATTATTAACCGGTACACCTCATATATGTTAGGGCCTTCTTTGAAAATACTACCTTTGCTTGAGTTCTTAACATAATAAAGATGTTTGTCTGCCATGAGGTGGTACTGAATGAATAAGTGGCAGAATAAAACTAATTGGTCTGTGGTATTTGCTGCAGTTATTTTTTTTTCTATGTTGGGGAGAATTCACAATGCCCTTCTGCTCCCACAGCCATTTGTAAAGACACAATGGTTGTATTTTGGAGCCTAATTCAACTTCACCCAACTATATCCCCTGTGCCATTTCCTCTGCGCTTAATTTCTGAGGCTTTCTAAACATTCCGAGTGTAAAGATCAAAATCAGTTGTTATTCTCAGGGAACCTTGGCCCTCCCTCTTCCTCCACCTCAGAGCAAGGCCTGTTCTAAAGAAGAACCAGCAAGGAGATGGCAGCTGGCTGCCGGGTTCCACAGGTTGGGGGCAATACTAGGAGAGAAGCAAACAGCCCTCCAGTAAAGGGGCCGAAGGAGGAGGAGTACCCACCAGGCCTGGACTCACAGCTAGTAGATGCACTACCATTGGAAGCAGGTATTTTGGGGTGCAACACATGACATGAGAAATGAAAGGACCAGACAGGTCTTTAGAGCACAGGATCTCACTGTCATCTACTTCCTCCCACCTCTCCCCCCACCTCCCCTAGAAAACTAGAACGATTATAAATAGCTGTGCGCACATAAACACACACTAGAATCTATACTCCAGAGGGCAGAGCATGTGTGTGCTCCTTCACTACACCACAAAGATCCCCCTGACTTGGGCAGTGCCACTGTGCAAAGAACTGCCTCACCCATGTCCACCTCACCCTACCTCCTCAATCTACTCAAAGGCCCAGGTGAAGCTCAGTGGAGAGTCTTCACCCTGAAGGGATGTCAGGGGTCAAGACTCCCTCACTCTCCAGATTAAGTAGCATCACTCCCAGACCCATTTCAACAAAGGCCCTCCATCCTCTTTTGTACCCATGGATCCAGAACGGCTCATACAAACAGGAGTGAGCTGTTTGTAAAGACACAATGGTTGTATTTTGCAATCCAAAGATGAGCATATATAGACTAAGGAATACAGTGGGAACAAAATATTGAAATGTCTGACCTCATCCAGCCTGGAAAATTGGGAAACTTTGGTCCATATTTTTAGGGCCAACTACTTTTCCCTATAAAAGCTCCATGCCCATGATCCCTGGTGCTATTAGACCCCACTTAATTAATAAACATCTTGAAACAAAAAAATGATAGCTAAAAAATTATTTTTTTAGAATAAAAATAATTTGCGGGAGGGCAATTTGCATTAAAAGCTTAAAACAAACATGATTCTATTTCTGAGACATAATCCCATTTTAAAGGACTACCCTAAAACTGAGCTCCAAGAATTTTTGTTACACAGCACTGCTTGCAAGAAAATATCCTTGAAAACAATTCAAATGTCCAGCAGAAAGTACTTAAAGTAATTATGGAACATCTGTACAATGGAATATACTGTATCTAAAGTAACAGTAATAACAATAATCAGCACTTACTGAACATTTACCCTGCTAGGACCAAGTTACCTGCTTCACACGCACCATCTCATTTAATCTTCCCAATGCTTAGGTACTATCATATACCCATTTTACAGATGAGAAAATAAATACCCAAAGAGTTAAGTCATAAGCCAAGATCACATAGATAATATTAGCACTCAGGCAGTCTGACTCCAGACAAAAGTTTTTAGCCATTATACTATTCTAGAGGCCCGGTGCAGGAAAATTCGTGAACTCAGGGGTGGGAAGGGTCTCTCAGCCCAGCCTGCACCCTCTCACAATCCAGGACCCCTCGCGTAGGGTCTCTAGGCCTGGCCTGAGATCATGGCCTAATCGGGCTTTCCTTCCCCTAGCTGTGGACAGCTGGCCCCACCCCTGCTGCTGTCACTGCTTGCCACCTGTGCAGTGCTTCCCCCCTCTCCTGCCACTAGTGGCCTCCCTCTCCAGGTGAGAGACTGGAATGCAATGGTTTGGCTGGCCTGGGCCTCTCTCTTTCTTTGCTGGGGGGGTGAGGTCAGCTCTGTGAGGGGCCATCTGCCTATCTGATCACCCTAACCGATCAACTGCCTACCTGATCACCCCTAACCACTTGCTTGCCTACCTGATCACTCCTAATTGCTTGCTCGGAGGCAGGGCCAGCCCTGCAAGGGACATCTGCCTACCTGATCTCCCTTAACCACTGGCCTGCCTTCCTGATCACCCCTAACCATTTTCCTGCCTCCCCGATTGCCCCTAACCACTTGCTTGGGGGCATGACTAGCCCTGCAAGGGGCTGTGGTTGTCTGGTCATTAGTCGTTCTGGTCGTGATGCCTCTTGCTTTTTATTATATAGGATGACCTCAAATGATTATCATTAAAAGAGATATTGTAACCCTAGCTGGTTTTGCCCAGTGGATAGAGCATTAGCCTGAGGACTGAAAGGTCTCAGGTTCGATTCCAGTCAAGGGCACAAGCAGGGGTTGCGGGCTTGATTCTCAGTAGGGGGCCTGTAGGAGGCAGTCGATCAATGATTCTCTCTCATCTTTGATATTTATCTCTCCCTCTCCCTGAAATCAATAAAAAAATTAAAAAAAAAGAGATTGGAGAAGCAAAACTAGTCATGTGGAACAATGCTAATGATACAGTGATGGGTAAAATAAGCAGATTATTAAACAGGACATCCATTGATCTCATTTGTGTATAAGCATACAAGCAAAGACAAAAGGGTTTTAAAAGATAACACTGCAGCATCTTGGTGTAGATTGCTGAGTAGGTGTGATGTGTGTGTGTGTGTGTGTGTTTTCTGATCACCAACATGCTGGTTTTGTGTTAAGAAAAATAATTTTAAGTTTCAGAAATTAACGTAAATGGCCCTGCCACAGTTGGTTGGGTGTCATCCTGTGCACTGAAAGGTTGGTTGTTTGATTCCCAATCAGGGTACATGACCAGGTTGCAGGTTCAATCCTTGGTAGGGAGTGTGGAGGAGGTAGAAATTGATGCTTTGCTATCACATCAATGTTTCTTTCTCGTGTGAGCATTCTCTCTCTCTCTCTCTCCCCCTATCTAAAATTCACTAAAAATATTTTTTAAAAATTCATAAAATGCCAAAAATAAGTCTGTTGTACTTATCATCTACATAATCCAAGTGTCCAGTTGTTGGCCTTGCTTTAAGTGTAGGTACACAACTGCTTGCATAAGACTCAGGATATGGCCTGAAGCCAACTCACAGGCACTGCTGGCTCTTTATGGCTCAGCTTCCCCACAAGGAAGCCAAAGCTCCCCAACTGAGAGACAACACAGATTCTTCCTACTCAGCCCCTCATCAGCCTGTCTATCCCATTCCATCTCCCCAGGATCTCCTCTGGGCACTTTTGCCCCCAAGAAGCTGCTGGGCTAAGAGCACAGAGCTGTGTGAACTAGAAGAGTCTGGCAACTTCTGTCCCGGCGCCAGCTTTTGCCTGAGATGTAAGCTCGGACCCTCGAAGCCTAAGAAGCTCCATTCTGTCGCTGGATCTATCAAGGAAGTATTTCACCAAATGCCTGAGGGAGGTAGGGTGGCCCAGGGACAAAACTCCAGTGCTACAGCCACATACTTGTGTACTAGGGTCCCTCCTGGCCTAGCCACCTGCTTCCTGACTATGTAATCTTAAAAAGTTACTTCTTCTCTCTGAGCCTGTTTCCAGGCCTGTCAAATAATTAAAATACTAACTTGAAAGGGGACTTGTAAAAAAAAAAACAAAATAAAGTATGTATCTATATAATAATGGTATCAATCAGTAAAATTTCCTAAGTACCAACTACTGGCTGAGCATTCTGTTAAACACTTTATATGTCTGATCTTAAGTAGCTCTTACAGCTGCCCTATGATACGTCCTAGACTACTTGTACTTTCCAGAATGAAAGGAAGGCCAATAGTGGTGAACTCACTTGCACTGGTGAATAGTGCAACAGGAACTTCTGTCGCTATTCCTGGTCCCCTACCAATGCACCACACAGCCTGGCACAATGTCTGGAACATAGACTCCATCCAGATGATTATCACTATCATATCTCCCTACTCGGCCACTGCATGGATTTATAAGAATGGTATAACAGTGAGGAGCCTCTGCCTGGTTCTCCCCACCCCCAAACAGCTGATCTTCCTCTAAAAGTGATCATACCTCCTACACACATACTCTTTGAGCCAGCTCCAGTGACCACAGGTGATGGTTTTGCTGCTGTACAACCTATGGCAACCTCCCTCCAACCAGGCCTTGTGCTCTGGCCGCCAGGCTGCTGGCCCAACAGGAACTGCTCACAGCCTACATGTCAGGCCCACTGGTACTCACACCTGGCACCTGCCCCCAAACCCTGTCAGTTCTTCTCAGATCTGGACCACAGGCCTGGGTCTCCCATTTGCTCAAAAGAGCAGGTCAGTCTGTCCAGAAAGAACTAAGCAAACCAGAAAAGCAGTGGCCTTAAGCAGCCTCTCTATTGTCCAGTGGAGCCAGGGCACTGGCTGTATGTGCACGTGCTGGAGTCTGGGTGTGCAAGTGTGTGCAGGAGTGTGTGGGACCAGTGGATTAACTGTGTAAATGCGCGTGTTCATAGCTGGGAGTATGTGCTGCTGGATGAGGTTTGGGGTGGGCGGGCTAAGATGGTCTCCTCCCCCCACCGTGTTAAGAAATCTCAGTGAGTCACCGAATGGTTCTGCATATTAATGAGCTCACTCTCCGCCAGGGCAAGAGCGGATTTAAAAGAGGCCTGGGCGGGAGGAGGGAGTCTGTGAAAGGAACGCTGAGCCTAGAGCGAGCTCAGTGAAGGAGGCACCCACTGACGGACGGCCGGGCGCAGCGGGGCGTAGCGGGGCGCAGCGGAGCTAGAGTAGCAGAGAGGAGCCGGGAGTTGCTCTCCGGGCACACAGAAGAGCGAAGAGCGAAGAGCGCAGTCGGCAGTGTCTCCCGGCCACTGCACGAAAGGGCAGGCGCCCTTCCCTTGTCCCTGCTCCCGCACCACGAACGCCTTGCTCCTCTGGCCAGCATGAAGCTCCTGACCGCTGCTCTGCTCCTGCTGCTTCTGGTTCTGTGTGCCGCGGGAGTGGATGGTGAGTGCCCAAAAGGTCCTTTGTCGCCTTTCTGTCCCATTCTGGGGAACCCAAACGCCAAATGCTAGGTTTGGTGAGATCCAGGGTTCTGAGTTGGGCACCGAGTGCGCGGAAGGGTAAGAGACCCTGCCCTCAACTGAGCGGCCTCTGGGCACTCTTTCGCAGGGTCCAAATGCAAGTGCTCCCGGAAGGGGCCCAAAATCCGCTACAGCGACGTGAAGAAGCTGGAGATGAAGCCAAAGTACCCGCACTGCGAGGAGAAGATGGTTATGTGAGTTCCCGATCCAAGCTTGTGTGTGCTGCCCTTAACCCGGTGCAGGGGCATAGCGTGGGGCTGGGTCGGGCTAACAAACATCTCTCCACCTTTGGCAGGGCCTTGGCAGAGCCTTTGTAATTGCCCAGTGAGTCAGTCTTTAGGGCGCTGGTGCAACAGTCTGGAAGAGAGTTTCAAAAGAGGGTCACTGTCCTGTACTCGGGGAACAGCTTCTCCCAGTTCACCCGTGCTAGGATCCTAATGGGTAGCCCTGTGTTTGCACTGCCCAACTTTCTAGGGTGATGAAGGGTTAAAAGGCTCCTGCATGCCAACTTAGAACAACACCCAACTTGAAAGCACTCAAAGTACACCCAGAACTATTGAATTTGCACCCAGACTATGAGGTGTGCTGCTTTCCTATTACTGGAGAAAGAATTAAAGTAAACATTGTCCTAAGTCCTCAGAACCTCCTTTCCAATCAGGGGACCATCTATGGCCAGTTTTCAGCTTCTAGCAGTTTCATTTTGGGGATGATCCCTCACTCTTCCTTCTCCAGCTGGACTCCTGTAGGTCCCTGAGCCTGTGCGGAGGGCTCTGCTGGGGTTAATGTGCCACGTGGTTGGAGCTCTGCTTGGTGGGGATGTGGGAAATATCTTTGAAACTGGGGCAGAGAGAACACTGAGTCTCCTTGCTCCTCTGCCTTCCCAGTTAACCACTTGAGGCCAGCAGTACTGTTTCCCCATCAATATACCTTTGGCCCGGAAGGGAGCCCTTGGCAAAGCAGCTACTAAATAAATATCTGCCACGGACCACTGGCCCCTCTTCCCTGCCCCAGAAACAGGACACACACTATTCTCAGCCTGGGCAAGAATCTTCCACCACTGGCCCAAAGGCCACAATCTGCAAAGGCAGTCTCCAATCCCCACTGCTACTTAGAGGCTGCAGAGGGAGGCTGAAGGTAGGGGAATTCTGAGAACCAATGGCCTGGGCTGAACCCCACTGCCTTCTTCCTGGACACTTAAATTAACCTCTTGCCCCTGCCCCTTTGCCTTGCCCCTTCCTTTATGGAGCCAGGTCCAAAAAAACAGCCAGAAAATTCTTTTTGTGGGAACCAGATATCACAGGAACTGAAGCCCTTCAGCTCACAGCTTGAGGACTGAAAAATGATAGGGATATTGCAAATTAAGTTTGCAGTCCTCAAACTGCTGAAAAATGCTCCAAGTCCAGTTGCTGAGACCTTTCAGGGGAGGAGAAGCAGGGTGTGAGGTACAATGACATCTTGAAAGGATAGAGCACTAGTCATTAGGCCTATTCTTTTTCCCCAGCTAAACTTTTGAGAATAGAGAGAAACTGACAGGCAGGTACATGAGATGGTTGTCTGCAGCCTTGAGATCTACATGCAGTCGCCCTCTCTTAAGTCTCTGGTCCACATCCAGAACAACCCCTACCCTGAAGGGCTGTCTACTTCCCTCAAGTTTCTAAGATTCTCTAGATCAGACGAAGGGCCAGTACTTTTTGCCAAACCAGATTTTCAGCCACACAGGCTGAACAAAAGCAAGTTTTCTAGCTCACCCTGAATCACCCAGAAATCTCTGATGGCGGGGGAGGGATGCTGCCTGCTTTGTAAGTGTGAGTCCTGGCACTGAGAAGGGTTCAGGAAAGTCCAGATTCTAGAAAGACCAATCTGTATCATATATCCATTGACCTCTTGCCAAAACCCTCGGCACCCTAGAACCACTGAGGAGAAGGACACAGAACCCAGAATTTCTGAGTAACTGCTGGGAGCAGAAATCCTCATGTCTTCAACCCACAACCAATTTTCATAGTCCCAGTATTGTGACAGAGCATTTGAACCTGTGGTTGAGGGCTGAGCATACCCTCCTGCTCCCGAACCTTCAGGTTTCCAGACTTGGAGTTCTGAGCCTGCAAACTGACCTGAAAAGGGATTTTCCTTAGTCTTTGCCATGTCCTTTTATTGCAAGTGAAAGAGCAACATTGCAGGCAATGCATGGGCTAAGTTCCTGCAGAGTAAGAGTACCACAGGGAAGGAGAATTGACCAGATTCCACTCTGAAGCCTGGCCCCACGCTCCAGACATTAAAGAAGGCACAAGACCTGGGGAGCGACAGATCCCTCATAAAGAGGGCCAGCGAAGTTAGGGCCAATCATCCAGCATCACTGGAAGACCCATCTCTGCCCCCAGGGGCGGGGGGGAGGAGGCATGGAAACTCAGAGCACAGGAGCTGGGAGAGAACAGTTGGCCCACAAATACTCTGCCCTCATTCTGGTCGAAAAATTCAACTCTCACATCAATTAGAGACTCAGTTCATAGAGACTCTGATCCCTTCTAGAACTTAACATATAAGCCCTAACCCTTTATCTTTGGGGATCTGCAGGAATTAGCTGACCTCTCTCCCTCCCTTCCTGCTCTTCCCACTTGGACACCCAGCCACCTCTCCTTCCCTCACCACTCCCCATTCCCCAGTACCTGAGTCCTCACCATACCTTGGTCTTGCTGTGCTCTCTCAGGGAGTGACATCCTCACTTCTCATCTTCCACTTTTCCATATCCCATAGGTGGTCCCTAATTCTTGAACAGCATTCTTCCTCCCCCACCTAGAAGCTTCCTCCTAACTCCTGCCACCATGGCCCAGCCCTGGCTGAGAGGGGCATATCAGTTCTGGGCAGCAATCTTGCCTCCACCTCCAGGCTGGAGCTCCTGTACCAAGGCTTCTTTCTGTAGCTACCACATCTTGCATGACAATTTCTAATAACAATAACTACTCATTGTGCATCTACCAGGTGCTAGACACTTTGCATAAATTATGTCCTTTAGTGATCCCAATAATCCTAAGAGGTAGGTCCTACTATTACATCCATTTTACCGATGAGCAAACTATAATCAGAAATGTTAACCAAGATCCCACAGACAGACCAGGGATTCAAACCCAAGCCCTAATGTCTATATAATGCCACCTGCTTTTCTACTGGTTAACAGAGGTCTGAAGAGAGGTCTTATTTTTCTGCCCAAGGGTGAGGCAGCTGGGGCTTCAAGCTCAGGAACAACAATGGACTTCAAGGCCAACAAGACTTAGCTTCAGGATCAATAGTCCTGTAATAAGCTGCAGAAGGTTGGGGAGAACTGGGGTTTGAAGGATCAGATGGAGACCACAGTGTGTGCAGAGCATGTCCAAGCCCTGCTGTCGAGTAACTCAAACCCAAGGAAAGAGGCCTTGTCATACATACCTTGCTGGCATTAGACTCTCCACCTCTAAACCTCATGTTCTCAGGAGCTATTCTCCAAGGAAGGCTGGAGCCCTATAGACAACACCCTGCATGCAGATGGGGGTGGGGAGAATTGGAGGGTGGGAAGACACTATCCCAGACTCTGAGAGCTCCAGGGGGAAAAGTGAAAGCCAATCACTCAGTAGATGTGGAGTCAGAGAATAAGAGGGCAAAGGAGTGAACATATAGGTAGGTGCCCTTGAAATGAGGGAGGAACCCTGATTGGAACAGGCCAGGGTAACCCACAGGCCACACTAAGGGGCTATCACTCAGGTCCCTCAATCCTCTACCCTATCCTACTCCATTTCAGCATCACCACCAAAAGCGTGTCCAGATACCGTGGTCAGGAGCACTGCCTGCACCCCAAGCTGCAGAGCACCAAGAGATTTATCAAGTGGTACAATGCCTGGAATGAGAAGCGCAGGTATGCCTCACCTTCCTCCTCCTCATCCCCAGACCCAGATCCTGGACACTTGGTAGGTCCTCTAGCCATGTTTAATGGGTGAACACCCATCAAAATAACCACAGCATGCAGACACCCAAACACTGCTCACATACTCCCAAGAATCAGGAACGTACCACTTAAAGCAGGCTATTGCTGTCTTAAAATGTATCCTTTTATGAACTAACGTTTGTTTCATTTTAAATTTTATGTTACAGTCTTAATTCCTCTCCTTATTTAAATAACTTAAGTTATATGACTCTGAGTTTCCCTCTGTCCAAGGCTGAGTGAGCACCTGGCACAGTTCTCTCTGTGATTCTTATGGGGTGAAACATGACCACTTAAGTGACTGGGCTTATTCATTATAAAACTGTAGGTACAACAATAATATGATAAGAATGACTCCCTGACAACAATTGATTTTCCCATGATGCCCAGAAAACTGATAAATTCCTTCCCATTCAAGTACAGGGAGACCTTGGGTTTGACCCTTTAAATTCAGATCTATTCTTAATCTTAGGAGCAGCAGTGGCCAGACCACCTAAGCCCTGAACTAGACCCCTACCCCTCTAGGTTCTGTTTCCCTATAAACAGAAAATAGGATTTCACAGCTCTGATCTCCTGGGGTCCTATATCTGGCCTCCTGGTTTCTCCTATACCACATAAAGGTGAGCCTGTCCTGGAGCACTCCTGTCCTCGCACAGACTGTTTACACCTGTGCCTGTGCAGCCATCACCACACACACACACACACACACACTCATGTGCACAGCTGAGTTTCCCAGGATGTGGTGCCAGTACCTCATTCAGAAGAGAAAAAAAAAGGCTAAGTGTGGATGGAAAGTGACTTCTCAGGAGCACAAGGAAGAAAGCCAGGCTTCCCAGTCACCTTCTCTCTCCCTACCTCTGGTCCCAGTGCTGCCCCTTCTACACTAAGCTCAGCCTATGATCAGCTCCCCTATAGTTGATACTTGGGTATAATCCCAGTACCTGAATCTTTTGAGCTGTCTCCAAAACTGCCTCATCTGCAGTTGCTTGAAATAGAAAATGATGAGAGTAAGATATTATTTTCTACAAGTCTGATGGGAATGAAGCCCTTTTTCTGATCAGGGCAGCTCACATGGCCAAAGCAGCATCGTCTCATCCACTGTAATGCTCCAGGCCCTGTGTCATCAAAAGTGTAAAGAGGCTAATCTCAGGGCCAGTTCATGGAAGGGTTGCGAACATCTTCGCTAGACTGCTGGAAGATACTCAGGCCTTTTTATAGAAGTACTTACCCCTCACCTAGGCCACAGCTTTGATGAAGAGGAGGCAGGCATGGTCCATGCAGCCCTGACCTCCTTATTTCTGTAAATTCCAATGATGAGAGCAGTGAGGGCACTTCTATTCCCAGATCTCCGTCACTTCATTACTAAATAAATTCATCCCTTTCTTGGAATACTGAGGTATCTTAGAAGAGGAAGGGGGCATTCCCTTGTCCTCCCCCACCTCCCCTTCCCCTCTAAAAGGTTTAAAGTGTCTCCATAAATATAGAATGGAGATAAGGGAACTATTTGAAGCCCTCTTTGGAGAGAGAGAAAGAGGGAGAAGAAGAGAGAGGGGTGGGGAAGGAGAGAGAGAATATGCTAAACCTAGGATAGAAGAAGGAGAGAACAGTGCCTTAACTGGTTTGGCTCAGTGGACAGAGCATCAGCCTATGGACTGAAGGGTCCCAGGTTCGATTCCAGTCAAGGGTATGTACCTTGGTTGCGGGCACATCCCCATTATATGCAAGAGGCAGCTGATAGATGTTTCTCTCTCATTGATGTTTCTAACTCTGTATCCCTCTTCCTTCCCCTCTGTAAAAAAATCAATAAAATATTTTTTTTTTAAAGAAAAAGAAGAAGAGAAGAGTGGGCCAGTCCAGCCCTGGGGTCCAGACTAGAGAGTGCCAGAGCTCTTCCAGCTGCCACTGGCAGCAATAGCAACAGCAGACATTTGATTTCATGCACAATTAGGTGGTCTTACTCAGAAACCAGGAAATAGGCAGAGGGAGTAATGGGTTGTCTGAGTGTGAAGAGCAACTCCACAGCAGCCAAGGAGCAGAAGCGAAGGGATTAAAATACTTAGAGATGGCTTGGGAGGTGAGGGGAAAAGTCAGCTTGTGAATGCACACAGGCCTGTTAACTACCAGAGGATGTGACCTTGAGCCACAGGCCTGCCTGACAGCCCCAGCCCCACTATAACCTCTTCAGTCTTAAAGTAGCTGTCTCTACAACTGGTATTTTTCCAGAAGACAGACATTCTTAAGGCAAAATACAAAGAAAATCACAAGTCTAAATTGAGAGAGGAGATAACTCTCCTGCCCAACCCACTCCCTTCTCCTTCCTCCCTTCCTCCCCCCATCCTTGATCTCCCTACCTCTGCCCATGCTGGAGACAGAACTCTTTCCCACCATTGACATTCAATATCAATGAGACTCTTGTGCCTCAGTCTCCTCAATACAGAAGAGGTTTGCTTCATAGACTTTTGAGGATATAATGACTACAGAGGTGGAGGCTGTTTAGAAACTCAAAGCCAGATTCAGGTGAGCTTTTGTGGTCCTTGTGATGCTTTGAGATGTTCTCCACTTCTCCCAGGCTCCTTCAGTCCTGGGAGGGGCACTGTCAAAGACAAGAATGAAGGAGAGAAACCATCAGCCTGTGCACTGCCTAAATCATGTCCTGAGCCACTTACATGGGTGTTTGTTTTTTTCCCAGGGTCTACGAAGAATAGGGTGAAAAACCCCAGATGGGAAAGCATCATACCGGTTGGGAGACAGCAAAGGACTTTGCAGAATAAACACACAAAAAACCTTTCTTTCTCACAGGCATAAGACACAAATTATATATTGTTACAAAGCACTTTTTACCAAGGGTCACTTTTTACATTTTATAGTTGTGTGCAAAAGGCTTCCAGATGTGAGACCCATCTCTCTTGTGCTCCAGATTTCATCACAGGCTGCTTTTTACTGAAAAGCTGGAAACTCATGCCTTTCCTTTGTAAAAAATGCTTTTTTGTATTTGTTCAGACATTACTCTACATCTGAGCTTTATAAGCACCTAGGAGGAACAGGGAGCTTGGTTGAGACATTTCATAGTAGTATTGATTCATTCCTAGAGCAGAAAGCTTCCGCTCAGAGGTCCTGGTACCTCGGCACAGCTGCCACGGGCTCTTCTGGGTCAGTCACAGCCTCTGCAGTCACTGGGCAAGTAAGAGCATATCTCTTTGCATCTGTTATTTTATGAACTCAAATTTGCTTCCTTCCCGATTAATTTTTACACACTCTAGAAAACATTTCCAAGATCCTGGGATGGCAAAGCAAATGGTACTTAAGGAATAGTTTGGATCTTCTCTTCACCCCAAGGTGAAGCAGTGAGAGTTCACTGCTTCAATAGTTAATGCTTCAGAAGCACATGAAGTTCCTAACATTGTTAGTAAAACTCTTAGGAACAAACTTAAAAATACACAAATACACACAGAGTATAGAGCTATGGATACATTCTATTAATGAGGGAGAACTTTCAAAGCATTTTTCTTTCCCTCACCACAATGGAACATGCAGTACTAAAGTGATTGCTGTGTAACTCTTGAGTGTTAAACAGCAGCCCTCTTTTGAAAGCTAAGATAACCATGAGCCCTTTCCTTGTAAATATCTCTTAAGAATTCCCCTGCACACACTGCCCCTTCAGTGTATGCCACATTGTACTGCTGTTGTATGCTATGTAAATGTCAGAAACCATTAGCATTGCATGCAGGGTTCATATTCTTTCTAAGACAAAAAGAAACTGAATAAAATATATTTGAAATGTACCAAAATTCTAGTCTACTGACATTTTTTTCCGTTTAAATAAGCCAGGCTGACAAATATTTACCACTGTTTGAATAAGCAGGGACAAATATATTGGAAGGAAAACTGGTATTCCCCAAATACCTGTTAACACTGCCACCTCTATGGAATGTCAGCAAAGTTCTGAGACAGAAAGCCAGGTCACAAGGCTAAGGCTTCCTCCCTGCCTGAAACCCACACACCTGGGCAGGTTCATCAGTGCATCCAGGTCAGTGTGTATGGGACTGGAGGGTCCCACTATGGTCCCCATTTAGAGAAGAGACTAGTTTAAAGACCAGTCAAAATCCTTGTGATACAGGGCCCCAGGGTTCCAGTAGTGCTCAGGGAGGGGCAGGCAGTGGCCATCTGAGGCAGACTATGGAGCTGTCTGGGAGCCACAGCTGGGAAGATATTGAGGCTCCACTTCTGTTTCTGTAAGGTGATGGGTGCACACCTCATAGGGCTCCTGAGGCTAAAGGAGGCACGCCACATAAAGAATGCATAATGGATAAGAGGGCATTGTGAGCACTTGGTAAATATGAGCTCCTTTAATATTCACAAGATGAGGCTACTTGGACTTTGAACCTCAGTCTGTGAGAAAGCAGGAAGGAGATGTATGTGACCGTCTCATCCTCCACAGAGACTATGTGTCCCTGGGGAACAAAGTCTGCTTACGCTTCTGTGGATGACTTGGACCCTGTGCTCCAGTCATACCCTGACCACTAAGAATGGATTCTGAGCCCAACACTTCACAAATGCTACATGATGACCCGCCAGGACCAGGAACTGCGCCTGACTCCAGGGAAGAAGAATGCCCTTTTTCTTGCTGTTTCCCATCGTTTTTCTCTAAACTTCCCAGCAGCCCTATGAGGTTTCTACCCACCACATTCCAGAAAGGAGAGTAACTCCAGTGCAGCAAAGCAAGACCAGGCCACCCTCCCAAGTGGCCCCTGTGATCATAGCACTCCTGGGGAGGGCAAGCTTGCTCCTCCAAACATTGCACGGGCCAGGCCCACATGCAGGTCCACCTCTGGAGCCTCACTGACAGGCTTGCTAGAGATCCAAATGCCACACCCTGGGCCTCCACTCTTCGCAAGCATGTTCAGAGCAGGTGCACCAGGCTTAACACCAAGACAGCCACATCCTGAAGAACTCAAGCCTGGCTCTGCCACTCATCTCCACCCAGCCAACCCTTCTCAGATCCTCCTGGAGTCAGGACCAGCTATGTAATCACACGGCCTGGTATAAAACAAAAATGCAGGACCTCCCATTAAAAAACTATTAAGAATGTCAAGGTGGTAACAGCAGGACAGTAAATGTGGCACAGGGCTCTGTGCACCTCACATGTCATAAGCCCAGGTGTCACAAACCCAGGGAGCAGCACAATAGATACCTCAGATATCAACTCTAACACCCATCTGGATGGCTCATTTGGCCCTGAGTAACATGACTTGTATTGCAGTTTAACAGTTTAACCTGAACATCTAACAAGTTGTGCTCTTAGAATCCAAGGACTGTGTCATGCTGTTTTGTAAAAATCTCCCAAAATCTATAATAGCAGTCATGATGTATTCAAACACTATGACTAAATCTGAGTGTTTTTTTAATTTAAATTATTTAATGTTTAAAGTATTCTCTTTTTTGGCCCATTGAATTCTCCCTTTACATTCCCACCCCCACCCCCCAGCACATGCCCTCAACCCCCTACTCTCTGTGGTACATCTTCACAATGGAATACTATGCTGCTGTAAAAAAAAAAGAGGAAACTCTTACTATTTGCAACAGCATGGATGGACCTGGAGAGCACTATGCTAAGCAAAATAATCTCAGTCTTAAGGAGCTTCCTGAGAACATCCTTTCTGTACTCCTTCATTGAGCTACTACTACATGCAAAGCTCCATGCTGAGCACAGAGGTGGATTGGAGAGGCCTTGGCAGGATGCCATCCCTTAATCTCAAGAGGAGAACTCATTCACACTGTAAGCTGCTAGTTCATTATGCAGCATTTGCTATGTGTCGCACACTCTGCTGAATTCTGCCATCTTCCCCTCCAGAAACCCCAAGTCTACACAGGAAATGAAGATGCTCCCTAAAACTATCTAAGCCCTATGCTAGGGGATCATGCAGCATGTTCTAGAGGCACCCAAAGGGGTACTTACACAGTCTCGAAAGAAAGTGACCTCTGCCCCAAGACCTCTATCAGTTCTGGGAGGGCTCATAGCAAATTGCAAGTTGTTGTCAGGCAGCAATAGGAAGTGCTGATTCCTCCCTAGCTCTGATGTGGCCTATGGCCCGATGTGTGCATGTGAAGAGGCAGCGGACAAAAACAGAGGGCTCAGAGGGCAGCAAAGGAGCATGCTGAGAGAATTCAGAGGGGACTCGGGAACATCACCCGTGCCCCAGTTGAACATTTAGGGAAACCAACCACAGTTCCAACCTCCAGTCCCAATTCATCCATATCTCCTCCTCTCCCTCATCCCTTTCCACCTGGTCTGCCAGAGAACCGTGGCTGGAACTCTCCAACCTCTGGGCAAGGAAGTAGCCCACCACAGCTTTTACCTCACCTGCACAAGGAAGAATCATACTGACTGTAGAGCCCTCAGGGTGTTTTTCTGTCCTCCTCTTTTTGAAAAGTTGTGTAGATATTCTTATAAGTAATCAAGAAAGCAATCAAATCCTGAGCAATTTTCTTGCCCCCCTCCCTCAGGCCCTTTTCTGTCAGCCAAGCAGGGTACAAGAGGAAGGGGAAAAGGTGAGGAGAAGAGGTAGGCATCTAGGTGAAGGGGAGATCCTTTAGGAGTGTTGATAGGAGGGAAAGGAGGAGGACTAGGAAAAAATCTGACTCCCTCAGGCAATAGCATAGTCGCCTCACAACAACCAGCACCTCTCCCCCACCTCCCGCCTCCCACAGGGTATTGTTGCCTGAGGCTTTCTACCGCGAAGGCCAAGTGGCAACACCATGCCCCAACACCGTGCCCGAAGGAGGTTCTAGCAGCACAGAGTTGAGGAGTGGGAGACAGGGGGAGAGCCAGGGAAGCCCCAAAATGGGAAGCCCGAGCAGAGCAACGTTGGAGGAGCACTAATAGCAGTAAAAGCATCTCATAGGCACAGCTTCACACCTCAAGGGCTTCCTTGGGGTGGGGGTGGGGGGGCTCTCAATTACCTTACTGTTAAGGTAACATCTCCCAACTTCCTCCATACCAGAACACTGATGTGGGCCACCAGAGGAAAGCCAATGCACCTCAGCCAAGGGTTCCAGTTCTGAAGACTGTGGGAGAAATGACAATAATAACTGGTATAATTATTGCTTACTGTGGCCAGACCTGTGCCTAGGACTCTCATGCCTTATCCCATTGAATACTGTAACTACAGCAGGGGGTTCTATTGTTAGCTCCACTTACAGATAAGGAAACCCACCCTCAGTGAAACATTGCCCACAATCATGAATCCTGGAGATGGTAGACAGGATTCAAACCCACATGTGTCTGACTCCAGAGCAGAACTTTTACTCCCTGAAGTACACATTGTCTTACAGTTCCTATCCACCGTGGCCAGTGGGAGACACTGCTGTGCCCTCCACCTGCACTTACCTTCTGTCTATTTAATAGAGATTAATCACTCAGTTAATTTGGGCCACTGGGACAACAGCCTTCGCCAGATTTGCTGTGTGTGGCTGGGTTTGTCTTTTAGAGGCAGGAGTTTTAACACCCACACACCCTTCTGGAGCTTCATCTACTGACTGGAAGTGAGCCCTACAACCAGGAGGCAGCTGCTCTGCCCACACTTGGTAGATACAAACTCTGCTTGAGTAGAAGCAACCAGAGATCCCCCGCCCTCCACTTTAACATCAAGTAAGTTGAATAAGCAAAATGACAATAATATCTTCAAATTCAATTCAATGTTTTAATCAGAAACAACTTAAAACCATCAAGATGTTGGTTTTAAAAAATTAATTCAAAGCTAGATTTAAAGAAACAGTCCATTTCACAATGAGGAGAATTGTGAGGAGAATTGATTTTCGGGATGAATAGCAGAATGTCTATTTATATACAGATGATACTCTCAGCTAAAATTCAAAATTATTCCTGAAAGCCAATTGATTAGGTGAAGCAACAGGCACTTTCTTTCAACCCATTGTTTCCTTAAAGGCAGCCATCACACAAAAATCATTTCTAAATGACAAAGGCTTTTGTCCCCCTGAAATAATAGCCTGCAAAGACAAACTGGTGTGATACTGACTAGCTGCTATGATACTGATGCTGATGATTCCACATATTTTGAGAGGCAGCAAAATTTAATACAAACAACAGCAACAACCATAACCAATATTTAGTGCTCTCTCAACAAACTCTATATTAGTCCCATTTTGCAAATGAAGAACTCAAGGCTTAAAAAAGCTCAATAACTTGTCCAAGGTCACACAGGGGACAAGAGGTCTTAGGCATTGTTAAATCTTTATTTGGACATGCCTTGGTAGAGTGACATATGTCCTGGTGGCCTGAGACAGTCCTGGCCTAAGACAGTTAATTATGAAGAATATTCTTTCACTCTCTCCAAAGAATTCTGGTATGGTTGATAAATTATATGGTTACCCTACTTATAGGGCCTACCAGGAGAATATATTGGTGGGATTGCTCAGTGTCTAAGAAATGATTAGTTAACTCCCCTGGGACAACCTACTCTTAAGTGAGTGTCGGTTCTTTAAAAATAATGGTGACACTTGAACCCCATAGGGAACCCTATAGAATCTGCCTGAGCCATCCTCTGGTTTCCCCATTCCACCCTGGCTTGTCTCCCCTGCTAGACAAAGACTGGAGCTGATGCCCATGGATTGTTCACATTGCACTTTGGAGACCCATCTGTTGGATGAAGACTCAAATGCAAATCCCTGTCCTCCTCTGTGTGTCTGTCTATATAAGATTCTCTAGACAGTTAAAGTATCAGGTTGTGGTTTCAGGAGAACAAAAGTCAGAGGACTGAAAAAAACTTTTCCTTGACAATTTGGTTGGCATGTGCTATAAGCGGGCAATTAGCTACTTCAGAGGAGTGGTAATGAGATACGGATCTTTGACATCCTATTTGGATCCAAGGAGGCTGGGGAGGGCTGCAGCATATCATGAAGCTTGAGGAAATCCATGGAAACACCGAAGTGAAACTCCCTCTCCCCATCTCAGTCCTGAGATGTCACTCCTTAGGACTGATGGCTCTGGTCAAGTCAGAGTGTTTTTCTACAATAAGGTTGCTGACTTATTCCCTTCCCTGGGCCTGGGAGAAAGGGGCAGAGCCTCAAGACACAGGTCTTGTTGAGGCCTCAGCCTCACTGAGACACCTGGAACAGGGGCAGCTCTAGGGGCACCTGAGCCCTTCAAATTCACTGACTCAGTTGTCCTCTCCATTTTTTAGCCCTTGGGCTGGTATCCTGTGCTGAGGCTTCAGGATATGTCCAGCTATTGCTCTGCCTGACCTGACATACCGCAAATTTTAAGGGGTTTTCTGCACTTCCCTCCAATCTATTCAAACAGGCCTTCAGGGGAGAGACACACAAAAGGGGCCTGAGCCCTAAGCTCAATGTCCCATCCCCAAGTGTCTGCAGAGTTGAGGAGGTAGTCTATAGCCATCCAGTTTATTCAAATCCTAGCTCCTCTCCTTAAAAGCTCAGTGACCATGGGAAAGTTAATTTCTCCCAGCCCTTTAATTTCTTCCAATCCGAACTTTATAGTAAGTATTAAATAAGTATGTCAACACATAAAGTAAGCAGCCAACACATGGAAGCAGCTTATTATTATTATCATCACCATGCCTTTAAAATTAACAAGGAAAAACTACATTTTCCCTATGTTGATATCATATTTATTAGGCATAAAAAGACCAAACTATCAAGTGAAGTTGGAACCTTCTGTGTACTTGGACAAACTTCTGTGCCTTGGTTTCATCTGTAAAATAAGGATAATAATAGTGCTTAATCTCAAAGAATTTTTATTAAAACAACAAATGAGAGCCCCAGTGGGGTGGCTCCGTTGGTTGGAGCATTGCCCCATCCACAAAAAGGTTGTGGGTTCAAATCCCAGCCAGGTTTTGAGTTCAATCCCCAGTCAATGTTTCTCTCTTTCCCTTCCACTCTCTCCGCAATCAATAAACATAACCTCAAGTGATGATTTTTTAAAAACACACTAAATGAGACAAATAGAATATGTAAAACTTTGTGTGACACATAATAAGCACACAGTAAATGATAGGTAATAATAACAATAATTCATGTTACCCACAAGAATATTTTTAACAACCCAAAGACTCTTAACTCTGGGGGAAGGAGGAACACCTTAAAATCTAGTCCCACCGTATGCAATAGCTAAATTTCTCCAGATCACCCATCCCAAACCTCCAAAATGGCTATGGCTCATTTCCTTTGCCCAGGACATTGTGTCTTTATTAACTCACCTAAGTGTGTGCTACTGTTCTTAGCCACCTACATCTATTAAATAGGCATTTAACTGACAGTCCGGGCTTCATTGTACAAGAGTAGTTTCATGCCACATACATCCCTACTCCAACCTCGTGTTTAGAAGACTGATTTTGAACCAAAGCCAACACTTCACAGCTATCCCAATTTAGCTCACCGATTTCTTCCCTAACTCTCCAAACTTTTCTCTCACCCAGTGTATTAATTCTGCCTCTCAGCTTTGAGATATTTGCAAATCCCATACAAGACAGGGAACTCAATGATGCTTGTGACCTTCTGTTGAGTTGGGGGTAAAATGCCTTACACAGTGCTCATTCCATCTTCACACCAACTCTATGCAATAGGCATTGGCATATATAATCCCATCCCCATTTTATAAACAATAAGACAGTCTGAGATTCATTCACTCACATAGATATCAAGTAGCCAAGCCAAGACTTCAGTCCAGGCCTGTCTAAAGCCACACTATTTCACCATATCCTCAGCATTTCCACATTGAATGGCATTTTTCTAGATATGTCTGACTCTCCAACTAGGCTGTGTGATCTCTAATAATAGTAAATAGGTTTTGATTCTGAATTCTTAGTCCTTTGCAAATGCCTAGCACAGAGAAGGTGTTTTACTACTAGTAGAGAAGAAAAGGAAAGAAAAGGGACTAGTGTACAAGCTAATGCTTTTTGGAGCTAGACCTTGAGTTCAGGTTCTTCTTTTAGAGCATTTATTCCACCCTGCTGAATATTAGGACATATCGTCGTCCACTATAACCAGAAGGTACTCTGTTCCAAGTCCCCAGGCCTATGCTACTGGCACTAAGATTGTGACATTCATTCACCTAAGAAGTCATTAGAAAATTGACCCAGAAGAATGGTCGGGCATCACTTCCACACCCAGTGTGCCCCCACCCCCGTAACTAGCCTCTTCAACACAGGGGGCTGCATGTTGAGAGGGAGAAGGTTCAGAAAGCCCCTGGCTTGAGATTTCTCAAATGGTCTTGAGAAGATACCTAAATTCCTGACTAACTAAACAAGCTTTTCATAAAACAAATTCTTGAGAGAACAGACAAAACTTTTATACTGAGGAATCAAGTTAAGGAAAAGAGGCTTGCTATTAAATAACCAAACACCATCTGGGTATTGAACCAGTTCTCTCCACACAGTACCACTTTTTGTTGTTGTTAATCCTCACCCACTTATTTATTTATTTATTTCGAGTGGAAGGTAGAGGGAGAGACAGAGAGACAGAAACATTGATGTGAGAAAGACACAAGGATTGGTTGCCTCCTGCATGCATCCCAACCAGAGCCAGGAACAAGCCTGCAGAGATCCTTCAGTCTGCAGCCCTGCTGTCTATCCACTGAGCCAAACCACCTAGGGCCACACAATATCACTTTTGTATGCATACCCTCCTCATGGCACCCAACCCCCACAAAGGCCTGTTCCTTTTCCTACAGACTGCAAGGCCTTTAATTCTTCTGAAAACCATCAAGCAGAGTTCCACTAAATATATCTCTGTGAGCTAATAGACAATAAACAGAAACAAAGACCCAGGGAAAGTAGTCTGGGCTCAGCATTTGCATGAAGGAGAAAGATCAAATGCGCCATCTTGTGGTTATTTCACAACTTGCATGCTGCTTAACACCCCTGCTTCTATAGCAGCATCCTAGCAAACCACTCCATCTTTTGCAAGCCAGCGAAGCCTGAGAGGGCTGTAAATCACAATGCCCACCCCCATGTGACCCCAGTAGTAGAGAATGGGCATATATGACCTATGACAGCTAAGACACAGACACATGACCAAGTAAGCCAATCAAGATTTACTAGGTAGAAACTGGACAAAGAGGATTCTAGCTAATCACAAGCCATAAGGATATGAACTCAGGACACCACAGGTCATTTTTGGGATACAGTGAAGAAAACCTGACTAAAAACAAAGCCAACACACAAAAAGAATCAGAGCAGAGAAATGGAGTGAGGGAACTACCACCATATGGGTGTTCCCCTGGATCTAACTTTGTCTGAAGTTGTACCAACTCTTTCTTCTCAGTTACAGGAGACAGCTCATTCTGGATTTGCTCAAGCTATTTCGAATCAATTTTCTGTCATTTTTAATCAGAGATATAACACATTAATAAAATATTTTTAAATAGAGATCCAGTTGCAGAAATTAACTTTATAATTAATAAGGATTTTAATTAAAAAATAACTAAGTAAACATATAGCTATTGAATTAAAAACTGAAACAATTACATAATACAATAAATTTTAAAACCATGAATTTCAACCTAATAAACTACAATAAAAAGCTAGTATGGAAGGTTTCCATCAAAATGTCTCAAAGTGATTTCTGAGTATAATAGAACCTTTTTTGAATATTTTGTATTGTCAAATATCACTTTGCAGCCTGTAAAGCAATGTGGAAATATCTTCAGGAACTTCTGAATAAACCTTGTAAACCAATAACCTCATTTTTAGGAGTCTGTCCTAAGAATCTTTAGCAAAGGAACAAATACTTACATGATGATGTCCACTACAGCATGATTTACCATAGATAAATATAAATAAAAATAAAAGCAAATGCAAAGGGTTAGGATACAACTGAGTATGTTCAAACATTTGTTGAATACCAACAATAATTTACTGAGCTCTTACTGTGGACTAAGTATTTTACATGCTTCATGTCATTTAATCCTGGAACACTTTAAATGTTAGGTACTTTTTTACAAACCCTTTTTAGGTGAGTAATGTAAGGCTTAGAGGAATTTTTAACTTTTTATTGCAAGTGACAGAGAAAAGGTTTGAACCCTGTAGTTCCAGACCAAAATCCACGCACATGCCCACTATGCTTGACCCCTGAGGTGAGGTGCTGAACAGGTCCCCTAAGTTATGTGTACAGGCAGCACATGGCCTTTGTGGAAGAAGCTTTGTATGTTTGGCTATCCTGTTCAGCCCATGTTCCAGGTGAGATAAAGGAAAGCCCTTATTCAGCATCCACCAGCAGTTAGGCACTGTACTAGGTACTTTGTTAACATGGTCTACATTAACTTTTGCAACAATCCCTAGTGGGAGGTGAGTTCAGAGAGATGGAGAGGATTGCTCCCAGTCAGGGGCACAGCTCTTTATCCATGTATGTAATAAGAATAGAAATGGGAGAAATCATGGAGACCTGCTCAGCCAGAGCAGAAGATGGAGCTGGGGATGGTCTGGGGAGTTTGAGAGTCAAATGTAAGGATATCTGAGCTAAAAATTGGGGGTGGGATATCCCTGTCACAAAACCTGGAATGAGGAAAACAACAAGATTATGTGCATGGCTGCCATTATTGCACTCTTTTTCCATGCCAACATTACCCATGATTATCTCACCTGATCCTAATAATGTGCCTAAATCCAGGCATTATTATTCCATTTTACAGATTAAAACACTCAGAAAGTAAGAGTATGGCACCAGGCTACAAAACTAAATAAAGATCCATTCTCTCTGCACCACAACTCATGGCCTTTCTGAAGTCCGGCACTCTCCACACCTGGACCATTGAGTCTGTGGCACATTTCCAAACACTGTAGACAGAGAGAGGCTAGGGTAGGATAGTCCACATGGCTCTGGGGTCAGGGCAAAGTTCCGAAGAGCAACAGCACAGCTGGTGGGAGATAGCCGCCACCTCACTAATTTCCCCCTTTGTCATGCTCAGTTAAGGACCCAGAAGAAACCAATCTTTGTGTCTTTTCATGGTTAAAATTCTACATGGAAGAGAAACCTCAAAGCAGCCACCAAGCCAGTCTTTGTTGGGTTTCTAGGCAGTAAGGACACTGCATCTTAACACTTAGAGCTCAGAGAGAAAGGAGCTCCGTTATTCAAAGGGGAACTCAACAAGAGCCTTTTTCTCCCAACTCCTTGCAATTTTGGACTCACATTTAATCCCCGGAAGAAATGTTGGATCCTTTTTCCCTCCACATTTCAACGTTGTTCCTGTGAGTTCAGAAACCATCAGGAGAAGACTTTCATAAGTGGTTGTGTGGTCCATTTTCTACCCTATTCTGGTAGAATCCATTTGGTTTTCAGAACCTTGAAACCTTCATCTAAAAAAGAAGAAAAAAAGAAAGCTCAATATAGCCCTAGCTGGTTTGGCTCATTGTGTAGAGTGTCATCCTGCAGATTGAAAGGTCTCGGATCAAGGACACATGCTCAGGTTGCAGGCTCCATCCCCAGTAGGAGGTGTGCAGAAGGCAGACAATCAATGATTCTCTCTTATCATTGATGTTTCTATCTCTCTTCCTATCTGAAATAAATAAAAAATATATTTTTAAAAAGCTCAATACACTCAGAAATCCTATATAATAAAACCCTAATATAAAAATGGACCGAATGGCAGAATGACAGGTGGCTATGACGAGAACTGACCATCAAGGAGCAGATGCTCAGTTCGGGAGCTGCCCCCTGGTGGTCAATGCACTCCCATAGGGGAAGCGCTGCTCAGCCAGAGGCCAGGCTCACTGTTGGTGAGCTCAGCCCCAGCAGCAGGAGCCTCTCCCACCTCCGATGCAGGCTGGCAGTAAGGAGCTAGGGATCCTGGAATGCGAGAGCCCCAGACTTCGAGAAGGATGTCTACTGATTGCCAGCTTAGGCCCAATCACCACAGGGGTCCTGGACTGCAAGAGGGTGCAGGCCAGGCTGAGGGACCCCACAGTGCATGAATGTCATGCACTGAGCCTCTAGTGTGTGTGTGTGTGTGTGTGTGTGTGTGTGTGTGTAAAATATAATATTTAACTCCTCTATTCATTGTTGTTTACAAACAAGCCTCAACTGTTTCTCTCTGCACCACAACTCATGGCCTTTCTGAAGTCCGGCACTCTCCACACCTGGACCATTGAGTCTGTGGCACATTTCCAAACACTGTAGAGAGGCTAGGGTAGGATAGTCCACATGGCTCTGGGGTCAGGGCAAAGTTCAACTGTATTCCTCCAAAACAAGGTACCAGGCAGGTTTCTGAAGAAACCACTCAATGGAAACTTTGGCTTAATATGCTTTTCCTTTTAAAAAAGCATATTCAATGCAGAGGCAGTAAAGCATCAAACAGACTGTCAATTTACAGTGGGAAGGTTAGGGAGATGTGGTGTAGATAAGAGATCAACCAAAGGACTTGTATGCATGCATATAAGCATAACCAATGAACACAAGACACTGGGGGAGGGGAGGTTAGGGCACGCATGGGAGTGGGGAGGCACAATAGGAAGATATGTACACATGTAATACATTAATTGAAAAAAAATTTTTTAATAAAATAAAGAGGAGATGGCTTCTTTAATAATCTGGAGCTAAAAAAAATAATTTTAAAAAAGCATATTCATCCTGAAATAGAAGCCAAAGGCAAATTTAGGTTCTACAAATACTCTGTCCCAGGTAGGGAAATAGGGCTATTTCCAGCTCCATGCCAAATAGTTTCTAAAAGCAAAGACCATCTTGCCTTCTCTGGGCCTCAAACTCTTTTCTAGGTCAATCATCATCATCATCATCATCATCATCATCATCCTCATCATCATCATCATCATCAAAACTATCCCTTCTAGAGCAGCTAAAATGTGTGAGGGCCTCCCTGGGGCATGTGACATACTTTATTCCATCAAATCCTCAGACTTTCTGGAAAAGAAGAATGCTTATCCCATTGGGCAGATATGGAACCTGAAGCTTCAAGACATTAAGAACCACAGTTAGCAAGTAACAAAGCCAAAGTCAAGCCAAAGCTTTCAGACTCCAGTCTGAATTCTCTGCCCCAACCTCCTGCACTCCTGCCGTCTCTAAACCCTCCTTTCAGCTGAGAATATCTACAAACCTTTAGATTACATTGTAATGCTGAGGTGGAAAATTTCCCTTCTCCTCTACATTGAGCCACCTAAACAGGTTATTCCCAAACAAATATCCTCTGATCACTCTCCCAGGACAAAATGATACTTCAGACTCTTCTTTATTTCTCCAGCCAGCCAACTAATTGCACACAAAAACCCTGCTCAAGGGGTCTGGGATCCAAAGATGGAAGAGTTATTTTAAAATTCCCATTTCTGGCATCCTACAAAATATTTGACTAGTACTCCTTAAATTGATGATACTCTTAAATGGGGCAATTAAAAGTAGTGTAATAAAGGAGAGGCATTGGTGAGCTGGGAGCACTTCTACCAGCCCAGAAGAGCTGACTGCTACATTTTCAGCATTTTTGCAAGCCAGTTATTAAATTGTTGGTAAGTTGAAATTAGCCATGGTGGAGAACTTACACCACAGATATCAGGATATGCTACAAATCAAATTTTGGTTTGGTTTGGGTTTTCCCAGAGAACAAATTATTAAACATTTAACAACACATTCCTGGGAGAATTTATTAAAATGTGGGCAAAGTTAAGGAAACCAAAGCGGACTATACATTCTCCTGAGATTAGAAACAGTAGAGAACTGAGCCCTGAATAAGCAAGAGCAAGAAATGATTTCCAAACCCAGATAATGTAGCGGGAGAGGATGTCCACCCATCAGGGCCTTTGAGAGATGATCCAGCAGGTCTGGAGACAGGAAAAGAAATACCCAAATCTGACTTTATAAGAAGCATCCCTAGTGTCTTTGGGTGGACCAGGGCCCTCTAGGTCAGCCCTCCCACAAACTCCCTCCCTAACAGGCTTTTGAAAACATCTCTTGGGAATTAACTGGAGCTGTGTGTGTGTGCAGGTGCTCCATCTCTGGCTATGCTTGCCATTGACAAAACCCACCTGCAAGCAGAGGGTGAGGGAATCCCCCAGTGAAGTCCATATAGATCATCCCCAGGGGCATTGCACATAAGAGTGAAAGGGAGAGAGTGGTACCCTCTGAAGGCACCCTGTATCTAGAACAATATGCTCAGATATTGTTTTAAAATTTTGTTTTAAATTGCTCATTGTTTTTTTAACTACACATCCTATGCATATTCAAGCATATATATTTCTGGAAGAGCCCCCAAGTAACTGGTAATACATTACCAGGGAAGGTAGCTGGGCAAATGAGATCAACAGAGGGAAATTTTCTTTTCATTAGACTCCCTTTCATATTGTTGACTTTTATTCCTACACACGTATTATCTTTTTTAAAAGAAGCAAGTGCCTACTAAGTACAGAGCTCTCTATTCGGTGGGGAGTGATGCGCTGCCATAATTTCAGGGAGAACCATTTGCAACTGAAGCTGCCTTCTATAATGATGCTGGGAAGCAATCCACTGGGAAAACACTGAAGTCCCCATGGTACAAGGTAGGATTCCTGCCAAGGGGAAACTATGGACTCTGGCCCAGATTGGCTCTGAAAAGTGGGCTACCCCTTAGCTTCAACCTGTGGAAGAAGGGAACCACGGTTAACTTAGTGGAGCAGGAGGGGACTGGTTTGGATGTTCAGGAGAGAGAATTTCTTTCAACACAACGAATCTGCATCTCCATAAGGGAACTGGGGGGAGGTGGGGGACTGCCCTCTGAGTCATTATCTTTCCAATTCCTTTGCACCCACCCACCTACCAGCCTCCCAATCTGGAAAAGTCTTCCCAGACTGAACAGATACCTTTGGGTGATGGTGCAGAGCTCCCCCTCCTGGAAGCCTCACACATCTATCTCCCTGGAGGTGGCCAAAGATTCCTAAAAGTGAATGCAGGGCTTGGAAAAGCTCCAGATAAAGACTATACCTACAAGTTCACCTGACACCTTCACCTCCTGCTTCCTCACTCCCTTTCAACACTGTGCCTTGGGTAGAAATTGTCCCTATGAAGGTTGGCCCAGGTTCCACCCAGGGTCTTGGCTGCATGTCGGCTCCCAAAAAGTCCCCTGATGCTGGGTGCCTTTGCTGGTTGGAGCCCCTCCAAGGCCCTCGAGACAATAGCCACATCTATCCCTGGAAGCCCTGAACAGGACAAAATGCAAACAGAATGCTATAGCATCTCTGGTCTACATTTAATAAATGAATGCTTTGAACCTATGCCAAAATACTTAATGAAATTTTGTCACAGGACCCATAAGATTTTGGCAGACTTTTAAAAATGTTAACTTATAGTGTAATATGGTGTGGGGAGAAACAGAGGCAAATTCAAAGTTGTATGACACCTGCCTTCTTTCCAGCCTCTCAATTTGTTGTTGTTAATCCTCACCCAAATATATTTTTTAGAGAGAGTAAAAATAAGTAAGAGGGTTCCAGGGGTGAGAGGGAGGGCGGGAGAGAAACATCAATGTGACACATCAATTGATTGTCTCCCACAGGTACCCTAATCAGGGCCAGAGATTGAACCTGCAACCCAGGTAAGTGTCCTTGACCAAGAATTGAACCTGTAACCTTTCAACGCATGGGCCAACACTCTAACCACCAAGCATAGTGGCCAGAGTGACCACTTTTAATTTTAAACGTTAATTATAAACATTGATTTTAATTATAAACATTGATGATAATGTTTAAATTTAAATGGCAGCCCCTCCATGAAAGGTGGGGCCAAATGAGTCTCCTGCCCACTTGACCCTGCAGCTGGCCTCCAACATCCCCTTCATGAAGCACTTACTAAGTAAGAGACATGCATGAAGCAAATACACAGCTCCAGTCCATTACCATGAGATGTTTTCAAAAGCCCATTAGGGAGGGAGGCTTAGTAGAGGGCTGGCCTAGAGGACCCTGGTCCACCCAAAAACACCAGAGATGCTTCTTATAAAGTCAAGCTGGAAAGAGTCTCATCTATCAATCTCTTGGTGACCTAGATGAAGCAACTTAGGCCCAGAAAGGGGAAAGAACTTAGCCTAGACCCAACTCTGTTCCCAATTCTTGGAAGTTCTTTCATGGAGCCACACTGTCTCTGGTTGTAGCTCAGAGAAAGACCATATTTGCTGTTACTGAAAGTTGAAGGGAGGCCATGCCCACCTAACTATATTAAACCCAGTTGCCTAGAAAACATCATGAGCTTCCCAATGTGCTCAGCATCCTGGTCACAAGCTCCGAGTTCTTCAAGGCCTCCAGCAGATCATCTTGCCCAAACCTCTGATTTCACAAATGGATAAACTGTGGTCACAAAGGGAACACACACCTAGTTATGAGACTTGGCAATGAAACAATAGCCTATGAGGTGCCTCACTATAACCTTATGTAGTGACAGAAACTAAGTCCCCAGGGACCAAGGCTCTGGTCCAAGCCCTCAGCACTGCAGTGCAGTGTGTCATAGCTACATAGGAGGGAGAGGGGCAGACAGGAAGATCCCAGTTGCATGGTGACTTTTTCCCCTGTAAAACTGTTAGCAACAACTGCTTCTTTGTGACCAAGGTGTAGAGAAAACGGTTTATTATAATTTTAATGGAAACAAACAGGAAGCATATCTTCCTTTTTCAAATGAACATAAAACACTGTAAAAATAAAGTACATTTTCCCAGTCAGTGTAGCTCAGTGGTTGAGAGTCAACCTAAGAAACACGAGGTCACAGCTCCCAATCAGGGTACATGCCCAAGATACAGACTTGACACAGGAGGCAGCCGATCAGTGATTCTCTCTCATCATTGACATTTCTATCTTTCCTTCTCCCTTCCTCTCTGAAATCAATAAAAATATATTTACACAATAAATAAATATATAAAGGACACTTGCCCTGGCTGGTGTTGCTCAGTTGTTGGGAGTGTCAGCCCATGCACCAAAGGGCTATGGGTTAGAATCGGTCAAGAGTACGTACCTAAATTGTAGTTTTTTTTGTTGTTATTATTGTTTTTGTTCTTCCTCACCTAAGGATATTTTCCCACTGATTTTAGAGTAAGTAGAAGGGAGGGGGAGAGACAGAGAGAGAGAAACATTGATGTGAGAGAGACACATCGATTGGTTGCTTCCTGCACGCGCCCCAAACAGGGCCAGGGATCTTGCCTACAATTGAGTTTGGCCAGAATCAAACCCAGGACCCTTCAGTGTGTGGCATGAAGCTCTATCCACTGAGCCAAAACAGCTGGGGCTGAGTTGCAGGTTTTATCCCCAGACTCAGTCAGGCAGTCAGGGCAAGTATGGGAGGCAACCAGTCAATCTCAATCTCTCAATCTCTCAATCTCTCAATCTCTCAATCTCTCAATCTCTCCCTCTCCCTCTCTCTCTCCTTTTCCCCTCCATCCCTTCCTCCTTCCCTTTCCACTCCCTCCCTTCCACAAAAATCCATGAGGGAAAAATATCCTCAGGTGAGGATTAACAAAACAAAACAGAGAATCCAAGATGGCGGCATAGGTAAACACCTACACTGCTGCCTCGCACAACAATTTCACATCTACAACTAAAAGACAGAACGGACATCATCCAGAACCACAGGAAAGCTGGCTGAGTGGAAGTTCTACAGGGAAAGAGATGGGCTAGAGGGAAAGAGAGGGGCTCACGGAGACCCAGAGGAGCTGCAAAAAGCTGAGGTACGGAGACACGCGCGTGGAGAGAGCAGGTGCAGGAATACCTGGCTGGTTTTCTCTGGCAGGAGAGAAACGGAGACTCTCAAAGGCATTGAACCCCTTATCTTACTACACTATACCCCAGATCCAGCCAAAACTCATACGGGGGGAATTTGGACTGTGAAAAGGGAGAAGTGCACGGAAATTTAGGGGAGTCGCAAAAGATCAGAGGTTTGCTGGCGCGCACAGCACTGCGCCACAGAGGAAAAATTGCTGATTGTGCCTCTGGCTTTCGCGAGTGGGCAGGATACAGACCCTCCCAACTGTGCCACTTCTGACTCCACTAAGCCCCTGTTTCGGGTGAAACCCTGGGGACCTAGCCTTGTGTGGTCCTGGAGCGCAGGAGAGCAGGAAAGGCAGCAGTCTTGCAAGTCTGGTATCATAAGGCTTAATCCAACACAGAAGTTCTCCCAGCATAGTGAAAATGCCGAGACAAGGGAAGGGATCACAAACAAAAGAAATGGAGGGGAAAAAAATGATTGGATATAGAGTTCAAAACCACGCTTATAAGGTTCTTCAAGAATATGCTAGAAAAGTTGGATAAAATTATCGAGAACCAAGAGGAGATGAAAAGGGACCAACAAGAGACACTGACTGAAATAAAAAATATTATACAGAGTCCTAACAGCAGACTGGAGGAAGGCAAGAATCAAGTCAAAAATTTGAAATATAAAGAAGCAGAAAACATTCAACTAGAAAAGCAAGAAGAGAAAAGAATCCAAAAATGTGAAGATAATGTAAGGAGCCTCTGGGACAGCTTCAAGCATACCAACATCAGAATTATGGGGGTGCCAGAAGAAGAGAGAGAACAAGATACTGAAAACCTATTTTAAAAAAATAATGACTGAAAACTTCCCACATCTGGTAAAAGAAATGGACTTACAAGTCCAGGAAGCACACAGAACCCCATATAAAAGGAATCCAAAGAGGACCACACCAAGACACATCATAATTAAAATGCCAAGAGCAAAAGACAAAGAGAGAATATTAAAAGCAGCAAGAGAAAAACAGTTCATTACCTACAAGGGAGCACC